>PVJC01017597.1:0-32289 GCA_004026665.1 Murina feae | reverse complement strand
TGGCCTGCTTGGTGGCTGCCCAGGCCCTTTGCGGGGCATCGGGGAGCGGGAAAGCAAGGCTGCAGGGGCCGGGGTCCTGCTTGGCAGCTCCCCAGACCCCTTGGCGGCACCGGGAAGTGGGAAAGGAAGGCAGCAGGGGACGGGTGAGTGGGAAAGAGTTGGCGGCCTGCTTGGCGGCTTCCCAGGTCCCTTCCAGGGAGCAGGGAGCAGGAAAAGTCTGGCCTGACCACGAGGTGGGGTTTTCCCTGCTTTCTGGTGGCTGGAGGAAGATGGGCAGTAGGCAAGCTTGGGAGGCAGGCCACACCCAGCCCTGGCCACAGCTCAAAAAAGAGAACAACATGCTGGGAGGGCAAGAGTCTGAGAGATCAACATAGAGGGGGTGCCTGCTCCAAGCCTCCACGGTGTGCCTGGGGGCAGGCCCCCGGCAGGTAGACACACACAGGAGGACTGCTCCGAGCCTCAGATGCGGCTGGGGGCAGGTCTCCAGTGGTGACACACACACACACGTACACACACACACATATACACACACACACAGAAGGCGCCTGGCAGACTGGGGCCATCATAGGACATCCACTGAGGGGTCCCAGACTGTGAGAGGGCACAGGCCGGGCTGAGGGACTCCCTCCACCCCGAGTGCACAAATTTTTGTGCACCGGGCCCCTAGTTATTAATAACTAGCTAATTATAATGGTATCACTATTATTTTACACTTTAGGGCCTAGAAGATCTGAGTGTCTTCTTAGGTTATCTCCCTGTGCACATGATAAGGTGACATGGGTGTCCAATTGACAAGGGTCTCCCATTGGTCAGAAACAGAATCAGGGCCCTCTCTCTCCTCTTGGTACCACATTGGTACCCCTCTTGGGTAATGAGTGGTCTGAAGATGGAGCGGTGTCTAAGTGTGGTGCTCAGAACTCAATACTTTAATTTGTTTATGTTTTCATTTAACTACATTGTTAGCATTAAATCAATGTGGATGATTTTTGAAGACTATAATCTAGAAAATTCAATTATTTAGTGCCTGGAGCATTTTTCAAAGATTAAAATGCTGCGTAAAAATGTGTAAGCCTTTATTATTAAAATTAAATAAATGTTTCCTTTATGCAATTAAATTGCATTGTCAACATGGTTTATATAACCCCTCAAAACACATTGTGTGTTATTTTTATTTCCACTTTTCCTAATTCCCCCAGGCAGAGTTAGAAACCGCTTTCCTCTGTTGCTCCCATAGTTTTTTCTTTACACCTCTGTTTTAGGTAGATTCAGTTCAATTTGATTTGATTTAGTTTGAAATAACTTTTATTAAGGGTAAACTATGTGCTAATTATTATGGTAGGCTCCAAGGAACAAAAAGTTGAGTTATACCTTCCTTCCATCATCTAGAATGTGTGCAAATATCCGTGTGTGTGTGTGTGTGTGTGTGTGTGTGTGTGAACTTTAATGTGCTGAGGAAAGAACATCAGTCTAGAAAAAAGTCTTATGAAAGTTTATGAGAGCCAAAATGATGACAATGATCAGGAAACAAAATCTCAATGGATTGAATAAAATACTCCTGGGAATGGCAGTTTTGCAGCTTATTTTATACATTAGAATCAGAGCAGGGCATGTGAGGAGGGTGACATGAAATTTAAAGTGAAAGACTGTCCTTTGCCTGCAGACTCAGGACATGACTACCCACCAGGACCTGCTTAAAGTTAGAAATTTTGATGTTCAAACCACCCTGTGTGGTTACTTTGGTTTCTGAAAAGAAAGAGAGAAATACCTTTCTGTTTACTTCTTATCTATAAACATGTTTCACAGCCTATTCAAACTCAAAAGCAAAATTACTTTTTAAACCATTTTTGTGAGGCAGTAAGTTTGATAGAATATGAGGTTAACTGAATGTAAAGGACTAATAAAATAAATAAATGGTGAAGCTAGGGGCAAAAGAAGGTGGAAGAGAAGGAAAACAAAATTAATGGAGTAATTTCCATTTTTACATGCTCTGGAACAAATTAGGGAGGGTGTGACATTTTATTCCTTGGGAATTTGAAAGACTATTAGTAAAATTATTACATTCTGGAGACTTTTCTGGGAAAGTATTTTTTTAATTGGTTTTTCAGCTTATTTTTATTATTTTTGATATAGTAAATTTTGTATTTCTGGTTCCAATTTTGGAAATTTACATTTTTTAGAAAATCACCAAAGTTTGAAATTTATTAGCATAGAGTTGAACATGGTATGATAATTGCATATTCAAGCATATGCTAATCTATTTAAATTCCCCTCCATATTAGTTGTTGCATGCTTTACCATTCCCAACTTTGTGTTATTTCTATTTTTTTACTTTCTTGAGTTTTTCAGCCATGGCCTATTTTGCTTATTCTCTCTCAAATTTGTTGACCATAGTTTGGTTCTTGGACCTCTTTCTTTCTTTTAAAAAAATATGTTTCATCATTTTTTTTCTTAGAGAGAAAAGGGGAAAGAAGGGGAGAGAGAAAGAGAGAGAGAGAGAGAGAGAGAGAGAGAGAGAGAGAGAGAGAGAGAGAGAAAGAAACATCGATGCCTCTTGCACTCCCCCTACTGCAATACAGGCAAGTGCCTTGACAGGGAATCAAACCAGCGACTCTGGGTGCATGGGACCATACTCAACCAGCTGAGCCAGAGCCTCTTTTCTTTCTTTATGAAGTTTCTTGGTGATCTCATTCACATTTGGATTTTAACCAATGTCTACCTGGATGGCTCTAAAATCTAACCCAGACATAATGTCAGTGATCCAGGCTCACATCTACAATTGATTGCTGGTCTTTTCCACCTGGATATGTTACCAGCATCTCAAATTCTTCTGGCTCCTATATTCACCTTCCCCTCCAGCCATTCTCCTAACTGACTGCCTCAAATCTCAAGGAGGGCATTGCTACGATTGTCATCATTGTAAACAAATTCCACAGGACTCTTCAGAGAAATTAAAGAGAGTTTTATTCTGATATGATTTGCAAATCAGAGAATGTAGCCTTCAGCATGAACTGAAGATATGCTCAGAGATAGGAAGAATAAGGCAAGAGTTTTAAAAGTGAGAATTAAAGGAAAGGGTTGCTAGGGAATAGAATATGAACTTACATTTTTCATTTTCTGACTGGACTTTCAAGGGTCAGCTGACTCAGTGGTCGAGGTCAGCAAAGGGGGTTGTGAAATAAGAATGATGTGTAGTTTGGTGGACTCGTGGTCAGCAGGGATATGGTCAACAGTTGAAGTCAATCTACTGTAGGTGGCAGGAACAGCACCAGGTGTCTGACCAGTGGGGTCAGACCAAACCGAGTTTCAGTAACCTCAGTACTTGGGTTCTGGCCAGGAAAAAATTCAAAATCCAGACCCAAACTGTAAGAGGACATTTATTCGGTCAACTACAGAGGTAGAAAAAGTAATTCCTAGAAAAAATGGAAATAAGAAACAAGTTATAGAGTTAAACGGAAGAGCCCTTGGAGCTTGGGAGTGAAGAAGCTAATGGTAATGTGCAGGGGAGGGAGGGAGGGGAGGGAGAAGGCACTGGCATGCTTCCTGGAGGGAGAGCATACTTTGTCATCTGTCCTAAGGGTTTTAAGGGTGGAGATTTAGGGGGAGATCCCAGGGGAAGATCTTAATAGACTATTCAGCAGTTTTCCGAGTGTGTCCTTTCAGGGTTGTGGTCTACAGGATTGATTTACCAGCACTAGGGCAGCTGGTCCTGATGTCAGCTGTGGCTGGTTTTGTTGCTCTGGGCCTGGAACTGAAATGCAAATGAGGCCTAGATGTTATCTCTAGGGAGGAAAATTCAGGGGCCAAACTGCATGACCAGTGATATGTTGAGGGAGGAAAAGTCACCCTGGAGGTGAGGTCCCACCCTACAATTGATTGTCCATTGCTAGGCATGTGGGGCTTTCCACCTTGATGACCTTCTGTACCTGGCTCATGGTCCTTGCTTGTCTGTCTTACGGCCTACAACAAATCTATGTGATCAGCAAGAGAGCAGAATGGTCACAGGTAGGGTCTAATGCAGTGGTTCTCAACCTTGGCTGCACATTAGAATCACCTGGGAATCTTTGTGAAATCCTGATTTCTGGGCCTCATCTTCCAGAAATTCTGTTTCTTTGTTATGGGGTGGGACCACAACATCTAATCTAATAAAAGAGTAATATGCAAATTGGTGACACTCCGCTACACCTAAACCATGCCCACCAGCCAATTAGAGCAACTATATGCAAATTAACCCAGACAAGATGGCGGCTGGCAGTCACAGAGCTGGAACAAGCAGGAGGCTTGCCCCAGCAATGGAGGAAGCTAAGGTTCCCACCTGCCTTAGCCAGCTGTGGCCTCCATTCAAGGCAACAAAGTTTCAATTGTAGAAGATAAATAAATCCCAGATATCTGCTTCCAGCTAGCAACGCTGCAAACAGCCATCAGCCACTCACCCAGGCTGGCCAGGCACCCCAGCAGAACACCCCCCTCCATGAAGGGGCTGTGGCCAGCCTGGAAAACAGCCCTCAGCCCCTCACCCAGGCTGGCCAGGCACCCCAGGGGGGTCACCCACCTTGAAGGGGCTGTGGCCAGCCTGCAAACAGCCATCAGCCACTCACCCAGGCTGGCTAGGCACTCCAGCAGGAACCTCACCCTGATCCGGACACCCTTCAGGGCAAACCAGCCGGCCCCCGCCCATATACCAGGCCTCTATCCTATATAATAAAAGGGCAATACGCAAAATGACCCTAACAGCATAATGACTGGGAATGACTGGTCACCATGACACACACTGACCACCAGGGGGCAGATGCTCAATGCAGAAACTGCCCCTGGTGGTCAGTGCACTCCCACAGGGGAAGCTCTGCTCAGCCACAAGCCAGGCTGACAGCTGCCAGTACAGCGGTGGTGGTGGGAGCCTCTCCTGCCTCCTCAGCAGTGCTAAGGATGTCCGACTGCACCTTAGACCTGCTCCCTGCTGACAAGTGGACATCCCCCGAGGGCCCCTGGGCTGCCAGAGGGATGTCTGACTGCCATCTTAGGCCCGATTGCCTGGGGAGTGGGCCTAAGCCAGCAGGTGGACCTTTCCTGAGGGGTCCCAGATTGTGAGAGGGCACAGGCTGGGCTGAGGGACACCCCCCAAGTGCACAAATTTTAGTAATAAAGAGAATTTCCAGAGGATAAGGCCCAGAAATCAGGATTTTAAAAAGATTCCCAGGTGATTCTAATGTGCAGCCAAGGTTGAGAACCACTGGTCTAATGCCTCAGTTTCCCTTGGAACCTGCAAAATACATTAGTAAAACAGTTTTGTGGTGAAGCTAAAGCAGACATTGCAGAGAATGCAGTTCGTCAAGTAGACAGAGTCAGAGTTTAAACAGCAAAATGGCCTTCCTTGTCACCCGAGCAGAGTCAGAGACAGAATTGCAAAAGGATCTAGATATTCGGTCACAAAATGATGATATTAGAATCCTCACCACCCTCGCCATTCCTGGATGGACCACTTCTCTGGGGATAGTTGTAGGAATCCAAAGGAAAACTCTCGTGGAATGTTTCCAGGGAAAATGTCATGGCACTGAAAGGAAATCCAGGGGACAATCCAGAGGAAGCAATGGCCATGTCTGCACTTTACAGTTAGCCCCTCCCCCACATTTGTCATATACTCACTTGATCTATGATGACTGTTATAGATCACAAGGTGCAGTTTTCTTTTGGCTGTAACCTTGAGTGCAGCTGTTGCAGGTCTGAAGCATCCATTGGAGACTGATGAGATGAGGTTGTTGAAGTTAGTTCCTCAGGCTAAAAACTTTGTAATCACATTGGTATTTTTCTGTCAAGTCTCATCAATTATATTTCCTATTATCTCCAGTTTTTAGCCAAATTCCCTCTAACCCCCCCATTTGGTTTGGCTGGTGCTGTTTTCCAGAGGTTCTTCAAACTGGCTGCCAATAGAGTCTCTGCAGAGCTTTTAGAAACTCCCTTGCAAAAAAAAAAAAAAAAAAAAAGACAAAGCCCTCGCTGGTTTTGCTCAGTAGGTAGAGCATTGGCCTGTGGACTAAGTGATCCCAGGTTCGATTCTAGTTAAAGGGCACATGTCCGGGTTGCAGGCTCGATCCCTAGTAGGGGCCACGCAGGAGGTAGCCAATCAATGATTCTCTCTCATCATTGTTTCTATCTCTGTCTCCCTCTCCCTTCCTTTCTGAAATCAATAAACAAACAAACAAAAAAAAAAAAAACCTCCCTTGCTTGGGCCTCACTCAAGACCAATTAAATCAGAATTTCTGGGGTAGAGCCTAGACATCTTATCGTTGAAAGGTTCATCCTGCAATTCCAGTGTGTAACCATGGTTTCCATGGGGTTCTGCTGCTGACCTGGTTTTTAATTGCTCTGACCTGGGAAATCATTCACATTTTGTGAGAATCAATTTCCAGTTCTATAAAATGTGATAACACTTGCCAGCAGGATTATTGAAGGAGCAAAGGAAACAGCAGTGTGAAAAAATTTGATATCAGTATGGAGCCAGGCACTATTGTTATGATGATCACAATCTCACCGGTCTACTCCAGTTCTAGTCACCTTCTGGGCACATGGGTAATGGCTTTCCAGCTGCTCTCCTCACTTCCACCATCTCTGCCCTTCAACTCACCCTCCAAGCCAGGACCAGAACAGCTTTTTAAATTTACACTTTTGCTAAAAAACCATCCTGCTTTTTATTTCCAAACAAAGTTCACCACTCTAGACATCCTCAGACAGAAACTCAAACTACTTTTCTAACTAACTTTCTATTTCCCAAGTAGAGCCAGCCAATCAGTGAATGTTTGAGTTCCTGTCATATCCTAGCATAGGCCTAGTGCTATGGGGAGAAGCATGGACTCGTGACCTGTGGAGTCACACAGGGTCCCACCCTCTAAAGGGCACAATGCTTCCTTTAATGCTCTTGCCACCGTCTTAACATTTTTAATGACTTTTGAGCCACAGTGTCAGGCTTGGAAGCCACTTGCTGACCTTGAGCTCTCATAGAAGAGACCTCGGATATATTAAGATGGTTTTAAGTCCAATAAGCAGAACTTCCTCGATTTTGTGGTGCATGGGAAGAATCTTGGTCTAGGATTTAGAGGAAATGCTTTGAGTTCAGCAGACCTGGGTCAAGTTCCTGTTCTCTATTTACTGATTATGCCACGTTGGGCAAGGTGCTTAAATTTTCTGGGCATCAGTTTCCTTGTGTATGAAGAGAGGATGATCATACTACTTCATCTTGCCAGGATGAATGGAAATACAGTAGGTAATGGTCAGTTACCCTATCTGGTACATGGGCTCAATAACCATTCACTAACAAAGATTATTGTTACTTACTGATTTTCGACTTAATTTCTCTCCTGAAGTCCCTTGCCTTGTGGCAGAACAATTTGTATTCTTTAAAATAATCTGTGAACATGCCAAACAGCTGTGGACACTCTGAAGGGGGAGATATGTGCTTTACTCCACTCCCCCTCCCAGCACACTCCACTCACTAGGGAGGGAGGGAGGTAACAGCAGGGGAAAGTCATTGAAGCAAGAAGAAGAAGACAGGAGCTGGAGAACAGTTCATTAGACTCTGCCCTGTGCGGACCCCTTCAAGGGTCTGACCCCTGGGTGATGCCAGAGGATGCATTTCTCCTCCTGACCACTAGAGGATGCCCTAACTTGATCCTCTGGATCCAGAAGGGTCAGCAACGAGAGGTTGGTTCCAACGATTGTGGCTGGTCCTGGCTGATTGCAGAGACATTGGGGCTAGGGGGCTGTGTGAAGCCAGGTACCGGGGTGCCAGGTCAACTTGGGTTAGTTGCAGCTTGGGGTGGAGTACTGAGACCCTGGAGCAACTAGAGCCAGGTTCTGGGACCCAGTGGGGCAAGACATTGGATTTAGACTTGGGTCTTGAAAAATAGTGGTGGAACTTCCTCCAGCTTTTATTCCTCAAATCTGCACCATTTCATCAACTGACATTTGGTTTAGTGGCCAAGTAAGGGGAGGAGCTAAGTGGATGCCAGGCTCCTGACAGCTGATGGAAAGGAGAAATAGGGAGAACGGAAGGAGTGACATGGGTGAACAGAAGGCAAAGCATACCTGGTGGGGAGAATAGGACAGATAATAGAAGTGAAAGACAGAGGGGTAAGAGGTGCTATTCCTTCCAGTCCTTCCCTGGCTGATCAAATAGAAGCACTCCAGCCCTTTAGGCCGTGAGAACAGCATCTCACACTAATTGTGCAGGAATGGAGTTCAGTGTATTAGACTTCCCCCTGCTATCCTTAAAGCAAAGACACTAGCAACTTACTGGTGGGTGTGCCCAAATGGTACAAATGTGATGAGAAAACTCCAGATACCTGCTGTTTAGGAGGGTGTTCAGAGGCTGGTGGCATCATATCATAGTCTAAGTTGACCTTCAGCCAGGACACATTTTGTTCACGGTCATCATCCAAACTGATTTGTGGATGCCTAGCCTACAGCCTGTTAAACATGTTGACTGTCACTCCTGAGTATGGTCACAAAATTCCAACCAGCTGTTCTGGGTGCCTGTTATAGAAATCAAAGGTGAGGTTAAAGAAAGAGAGATGTCTTTGTTCAGCCCATCACTACTGTAGAAAAGCAATCTGAATATAGCTCCTGCAAAATCCTTTGGGGTTTCCACAACACTTCAGTGTTTTGTTCTGATGAGGCTTTGTTTTCCTTAGATAGTACCCAGTTCTGTCAATGTGTCATGTTTGACAACCCTCTCATGCATCAGAGTAATTAGTCCATTGGAACTGGCTTAAGTAGGGCCCCCAAAAAAAAGTTTTGAAATGTGTATTACGTTATACTTAGCAGTCATTATTAGTAAAATATCGTAGACTATATGTGCTTGAAGACTTTCTTTTAGATTTTTTAAAAAAACTATATATACTTTCAGGTGACAAATATTCCATAAGGGAAAAATACATTTTCAAATTGAGTAAGAAAAATTCACTCTTTTTCCCACGTTTTTCTTTACTTTTCACACAAAACACTTCCCTTCTGAGACTTCTGGTCACCAAATGTGTGGATTTTTTTTTCTCCCACAAGTGATTCTCTGCAACACCAGTTGGGTGTCTGATAATTTCACTAATTTACTTGGACATAGTGGCAGATCCCACAGGTTCAGAGCTCAGTCCTACAAGACTGTTCCCCACCAGGAGTTGCCAAGCACAAGTCCAGGTTGTCACCTGTGCTTCTGACAGATGGTTTGTAAATCGGAGGTTCCCAGGGCATCCTCCTCAGGTTTAATTAATTTGCTCACAGAACTCAAGAATAGCGTTTACTTACTGCTTTCTGCATGGAGCTGCCATGTGTTCTCTGAAAGCACCACTCTCCTCCCACCTCCATGTGTTCACCAACCCAGAAGCTCTCTGAACCCTATAGTTTTGGGATTTTTATGGAGGCTTCATCCTGTAGGTATGATCAATCATTATTTACTCCACTCTAGCCCTTCTCCCCTCTCTGGAGAATGGGGGTGGGGCTGAAAATCCCAAGCTGCTAATCATGGCTTAGTCTTTCTGATGACCAGCCCCCATCCAGGCGCCCACCAAGAGTCATCCCATTAGAACCACAAAAAGACACTCCTATCACGCAGGAAATTCCAAGGGACTTAGGAGCTAAGTGGCAGAAACCAAAATATCTTTTCTAAAACAAACTTTTCTATTTCATGCAAATCAATTGGGTTAAACATCTATTAGGAAGGATGATAATGTATGTGGTTAAATATGCCCCATTGTCTGATCATTGATGGGACATGAAAGTGATCCAAAAATTAAACAGTAACGAAAGTGTCCTCAACATGAGTGCCTGCTTCAATGTTTTTAAACAACTTTGTTGAGGTATAATTTATGTATCATAAAATCCACTTGTTTTAAATGTGCAACCATCACTATTTTTCAGTTTCAAGATTCAACTTTAATGTGTAAACCTCAACCATGTTAAATGGAAAAATCACTGTCATTATTGGGCTGTATTAAGATCTTTAGGGTAGAAAACACAGAGCAGAATTTATTTCCCTGTTCTGATTCTTCACCCTTCCTTCTTCCTTCTCTCCTTTTCTTGGTTCTCTCCCTTCCACTTAGTGTGTTAGGTACAATTGAGAGATAATTCCTGCTCCGATCAGGAGGACAGTCAGGAAAAGTGATGAAAGAGATCAACACATTTTTGTGTGAAAGGGTCATCATGGATGGAAGGGTTGTCCTGAGTATTATGGGTCACCTTTATCTCACCCTCACCCAGATCCTGGAAGATTTAAGGCAGCGGTTCTCAACTTGTAGGTATTGACCCCTTTGGGGGTTGAACAACCCTTTCACAGGAGTCGCCTAAGACCATCCTGCATATCAGATATTTACATTATGATTCATAACAGTAGCAACATTACAGTTAAGAAGTAGCAAAGAAAATAATTTTATGGTTGGGTCACAACATGAGGAACTGTATTTAAAGGGCCAGAAGGTTGAGAATCACTGATTTAAGGACTCAGCTCAATAAACTTTTACCGGGTACTTGTGCTCCTTGCTTCAATAAGGAGATAAGAACTCAGCCCTGTCCTGATTTAAGCAGTTTTAATTCAACCTCAGGAGACTAAGCATCAATCAATGCTATTGGTCTGGCTGACCTTGTGACCCATTTCCAGCATCTCAACCTTTGCCATTGGGGAAATACAGGCATACTCCATTTTATTGCGATTTGGTTTTATTGTGCTTCACAGATGTTGCTTTCTTTTTTACAAATTGAAGGCAAGACCCTCCACCAAACAGAGATGACAACTCACCTCATTGTGGTGGTCTGGAACTGAACCCAAAATACCTCCGAGGTCTGCCAGGAAGTCTTCCCTATTGACTGACAGGGCTTGTTCCCCACTTCCTTCAGCTCTCTGTTCCAAAGGCACCTCCTTGACCATGCAGCTAAAATTTCAACCCATGCCCAGCCGGTGTGACTCAGTGGTTGAGCATCAACCTATGAACCAGGAGATCATAGTTTGATTCCCAGTCAGGGCATATGTCCAGATCAGACTGTATGAACTTTAAGGGTCAGCCAGAAAGCATCTGTGGTGACATGGAACCAGCCAGTTTTTGTTAATGTTAACTCAATCCCCATTGTGGATGTGCAGGAGGTAGCTGATCAATGATTCTCTTTCATCATTGATGTTTCTACCTCTCTCTCCCTCTCCCTTCATTCATCTAATCTAATAAAAGAGCAATATTCAAATTAACCATCACCCCAAGACACCTAAGCCACACCCACCAGCCAATCAGAGCAGCTGTATGCAAATTAACCCAGCCAAGATGGCGGCCGGCAGCCATGGAGCTAGAGCAAACAGGAGGCTTCCGTTGCACCAGTGATGGAGTTGAAACTGCCTGCCTAGGCTGGCCTGGCCTCTGCTCAAGGCAACAATGTTTAAATTATAGAAGCCAGGGAGCTGAAGCAAATAGGAGGCTTTGTTGCCTGACTAGGCCTCCACTCAAGGCAACAAAGTTTCAATTATAGAAGATAAATAAACCCCATAAACCTGATTCCAGCCAGCCTCGCTGGGATGTTGGGTCAATGGGAGCTGTGGGCAGCCTTAAAAACGGCCCTCAGCCCCTCACCCAGGCTGGCCAGGCGCCCCAGTAGGGACCTGAACCCTGAAGGGACTGAGGACAGCCTGAAAATACCCCTCAACCCCTCACCCAGGCTGGCCACACTCCCATGGGATGAGGGTCCCCACTGGGGGGCTTGGCCAGCCTACAAACAGCCATCAGCCTCTCACCCAGGCTGGCCAGGCACGCCAGCAGGTGGACATCCCCCAAGGGGTCCCAGACTGTGAGAGGGCACAGGCCAGGCAGAGGGACCCTCCCAAGTGCACAAATTTTTGGGCACCAGGCCCCTAGTATATATATAATAAAATTTCAGTCCTCTTCCAATGGAAACATCATAACCCCCTTCCCTGCTTGATTTTTCTCCTCTCCCCCTTTTCACTCTCCAATACAATTTATTTTACTTACTTATTATGTTGTGTATATGTTGTGTATTCTCTGCTTCCTCCATTAGACTAAGTTCTGTGAGATCAGGGATTTGAATCTGTTTTCTTCTCTGTCCTAACCCTGGTTCCTGATACATAGTCCAAACTCCAGGAATATTTGTTAAGTGTATTACTGAACGTCTTCTCCTGATCTTGTTCTTCAGTGTGGGGACCCCACCCTGACAATTACTTTATCAAGACCTGGGATGATCCTATCTCACCCATGCCTCAGTCTGGAATGGGATTCTGGAAGCTTTGAGCTTGCAGCTCTGAACACTGCCTGGTCCCAGCTGCCTTGCTCTGGGAACTGTCTCACTTATGAATCTGTTTCAACGACATGTTGTTGCCTGTTCCTCCCCTGCCTCAAACAGTTGCTGCCTGGCCCAGCGCTGGCCCCCCAACTAGTCTTAAGAACTGGCTTATCCTAGTCTGCCCCAGTTAATTAACCTTCTCTGTGTGACAGCTTTACAAGACTGGACAGAAGGCAGAACACCCATGATGCTACGTGAATTAAAACACCAGCCAGTGGGAATGAATGACCAAGGATGGAAGCATTTACCCCACACCACGCTGAATGCTTGAATTCTCCCAGAGAATTGCTTTGAAAGCAGCTGAAAAAAAAGTTTAAACATTTTGAAATCATTACTGATCCCTGAAATTAGTTGCTTAAAAGTAGTGTTTAAAGTCTCTCTTGTATAATCATAATATTTCTGGGCTACATTTTCCTAGTAAAATCTTGGGTGGTTATAACTCACAATCCTATTCCAAGCTCCCGGCCAACATCAGTTTTCAATACTCTCATTAGTTTCTCATTGAAAAAAAAAATTTTTTTTTTTTCTGCTCTAAAGTTGAGGCCAAAAATACTCTTGAAGTCTTCTACTCCAAGATACACTAAGGCTTTTGAAGCACACATAAAACTTCCATTCCTGCCAAGTACACAGTAGAAGCTAACTTTAGGGAGCGAAAGCACAGGGATGAGCCAGGTGAAGCTGTAACTGAGATCCTAGGGAGGACCCACAGTCGCTAGGCTTTATCTGCCTCTGGGTGACTGATTCCTCCATGTGCTCGGTGATGCCACCTCTGGAAACACTTCTAGCAGGTTTTATTTGTGGGACAGTACAAGGATGGTTGAGTTGAGTGCATCAGGACTTTTAGGAGCTCACGTAGAGCCCCCTTTGGTTTACTGGGTTTCCTTTTCATCATCTTGGCAGAAGCCCTTCCACCAGCCATGGGGAGAGGTTAGGGTGGCAGTTCTTTGTCGTGGATGCGACGGGAGGACATACGGGACCGCTCAGCTGAACCTGGTCCTGCTGGAAGGTTTAACTCCCCCATCATAGAATGGAGTTCTGGGTCTTCATTCCGCAAAGAAACCCTTTAAAAAGGCACCAGACAGTATGGACGCCATCCTCTACCAGCGAACTCCCTCCTCCATTCTCCTATTTTGCAGTTAACGCCAGAAGCAAAAGACCATTGCTTTAGATTGTTGTTGTTGTTGTTGGTGGTGGTGGTGGTGGGGGGGGGGGTGAACTAGGCCTTCTAAGCACGTCCTTATGGTAGACAGGAGTTAAGGTGATTAGGGTGGGCCCGAGCCCAGTGGTTAGCGCGGCCACAGATTCCTCAGGACTTGCACCTCCCGTCCTCCCCGCTCCTCTTACCCCATCCAAGGGAGCCAGATGGTGGGGCTGCATCCAGGCCTTCTGTCCACGAAAGCAGGACCCGCCCGGGCTAGACTATGTGAACTTTAAGGGTCAGCCAGGCGACAGGGAACCAGGCAGTTTCGGTTAATGTGAGGATCTCAACTCCTTCCTCGCTCGGCCCCCAGGGACCGGAGCTGCAGACAGCTTCCCGCCCGCCCCGCCCTTCTGTCGGCTGAGCTCGGCCTCCTTTCACACCTGCTTCCAACTTAGGTCCCACGTTCACGCGTGGAAAAGACGACGTCGAGGTCCCCGCTGAGGCTGGGCCCATGGGGACCAGGCCGAAGGCGGGCACGAGGGAGAGTAGGCAGCTGCTTGGGAAGTGGTTTGCGACTCCAGACAGACAGACAGACAGACGGACGTCCCGGACAAGTAGGGGGGAGGGGCTGGAGGAGGTGGAGCCGCTGGGGAGGGCGGGACCGCGGGGAGCCGAGCTCGGCCTCCCGCCCCCACCGGCTCGGTGCGTTTGTTGGGCGGTGACACCAAGGCTCCCGCTCACAGCCCAGCGCCAGGCGGCGGAGTCCGGCCGCGAGCGCGGAGGGCGGCGGGGCAGGTGGGGCGCTTCCCCGCGGGCGGGGCCGGAGCTGGGGCTGCAGACGCCGGCGCCGCGCTCCCTGCGCTCGCCGGGCTCCCGCGCCGCGCGTCGGGCCGAGCGGGTGGCGGGCGCTCCGGGACCCCCCCGGCAATGCTGCCTCCGCCGCCGCCGAGAGAGGTCGGTGAGTTTCGATTTGTTCCTCTGCTCGGTCTCTCCCGGGTCGGGGGCGGCGCGCGGGGCGCGCGGGGATGTCCGCCTCCCCAGGGCTGCCTCACCCGGAGCGGGAAGCGGGAAAGGCGAGCCGCCGCCTGGTGCATTCAGGGGTACCTTTTGGCCTGTGGATGGAAGTGGCGGGGAGCGAGGGGCGCGGTGGGGAGGCCCGGGACGGGAGGTGGTCCCTGGAGTTGCGTTTGTTTGGAGCGCTGGCAGAGTTGGGCTGTGGACTGGGGTTGGGGAGGGTTTGGGGAGGGAACGGCGCGGCCGGCGGCTCTGCCGAGTCCTCGGATGCCCCCTGCAGCTCCGGTCCGAAGGCGCTGCCTCCCGCCGCGCCGCGCGCGTCCCAGCTGCGCCCCCACCCCGCACACACAGGAGGGGGTCCCCTCGCCAGCCCCTTGCTGAGCGGCTTCCCCACCCGCAGAAGTAGCCCTTGCGCGCCTCCTGCGGCCCCACGGCCCCTCCCGGGAGGAGGGGGCGCCGTGGCAGGCCAGATGTTGGGGGTCTTTTGTGCCCACCCACGCGCCTGGGGCGCTTGCTCCTGGAAGGGCAGCGACAGGACAAAGCAGGCTGGACTCGTGGGACTCTGCCCGAGGAGCGGCGCCCCCGATCCCGCCTAGGGTGGGTGTTGGGGGGTGGGGAGGGGGAGCGCGGCATGGTTTTGGGAAGAGTGGAGAAATCGGCCACAGTGAGGGACTTGATGGGGCGGCAGGCGGCCTGAAGGAAAGGAGGGTACTCGCGAACGCGGCGCTGCCGTGTCTGTCTGGGCGGGTGATGGGGCGCCCCGCATGCCCACGTAACCGGGTTCACCTAGGAGATTTTGCTAGTGTGTATTATCCCCGAGATGTTATCCGCTGCTTTCTCGTGTTTCGTTCTTGCGGGATTACAGTTGCTAGCAGAAGCGCTACCACCAGAGGAGAACTTGGGGGCGGGGGAGACTGCAGATGAATGGGGTGGGGGGGAGGTGGTTATTTATCCTGTAGAGACAATTAGAAGCGTTCCGCCCCCTCGCCGCCCGCCAGCCCTCCGCCCCTCCGCCGCCGCCCCCACCGCCTCGGTGCACCCGTCCGCCGCGGGCTCGGAGGAAGCTTGGATTTCTCTCTCCGCTGCGCGTATCTAACCCCTACTGCATGTATTTCACCGCAGGCTGAACAAAGCTCAGACTCAATTGTGCTTCCTGCTTGTCAGCCTCTTGCCTCCCAAACGCGCACCATTTCCACTTGATGCCATCAGACAGAAGGGGGTGAAAGGCACTCGGTGACAGATTCAGGTAACCTCCCCCTCCCCCAGATAATCTGGGTAGCCGCCCGGGTGTCCCTGGGTCATTTGGGCCAACAGTGCTTTCCCGGGGCCGACGGGGTGGTTTCTGCATCACACCATTCCATTCCTACCGGTGAGGAGGATGAGTGGGGGCTGCCGGAAAGAATCGCGAATGACTCCAACCCTTCCGTTGAAAGAAGTCCTTGAGGGCAGGCAGGGTGCGTTTGGGGTTGTATAAATCACACCTGGTTTCTTTTGATGAGAATTTTGATATAATCAATACATAGTTGTATCTGAATGTGGGGTTTGGATATATGCCGCCTTTCTAATCTGCGGTAATATATTTTGGCTTCAGCGGAACATAGTGTTTGTTGAGAAGGTATCATGTTAAGGCTAGTTACAAATTGGTCTGGTGCTCAGAGCACTGGTCAAATTAGTGCCTTTCTTAGGAAATGAGGTTTCTCCTCCATCCCTCCCTTGTAACAGTGTTTGCAACATAACCCTGCCAACTGTAAGTTACTGGGAGGTGGAAGGGAAGGCTGCGGGGGGGAGCAGAAGGAACAGAAAACAGAGCTTTAGTTAAGTTTCCATTTATAAAGCTGTGAACCATTAGGCTCTCAGTCTGCGTTTTATCTTTAGGTTGTTGGTTCTTTTCCAAAAACTCTGGCCGGCTCTTCTCTTTCCAAGGATAGTCCTGTTTTGACGGCACCCTAACCAGAGCTGGGGTTATCTTGAAAGAGCTCAATGAAAACGTAACCTTCAGACACATTAGGACACCTTGGCCCTGGCATTTTCTCCTGGAGGGCAGAGTCCCGGCAACCTGCAGGAGCAGCAGGGGCTAGGAATGGTTATGGGCATGGACTCGGGGTTTGTCTTGTAGGAAGGAGGGACTGCTGAGGACCAAAGGCTACTGGTTACTGGTTTCTTGCTCTGCAGCAGTGGCAGCAGCACAGTATCTGTGGCAGATTCTCTCTTCACCATTCCTCCCCCCACCCCCAAAGCCCTTAAAATAATAAAATAACTTGAAAGATTTGTCCTTCACCTCCAGGGTAGTTTTGTCTTGAAAGGTGACTTGAAAAAAATATGGTTGACACTGGCATTTATTCCTCTACTCCAAGCATGCAGGAATCGCTGGGAGAAGTAGGGGGGGTTACCCAGTCCCAGCTGAAACAAAGGCCTAGGCGTTAGAAAGATCAGATTTGTCATGTTGTTAGGATAGAGAGAGGTATTTTGACAGTTTTTATCACAGCAGTAATGCAGGGTGTGTGCTGTGTTCCTGCAAGAAGAAAAACCACGTGATGGTGATCATAGGGAATGTAACAATGCAAGAGAAACAAAGGGTGTGGTGTGTGTTTTTTTTAAATAGAAAAAATAAAATACCTCACACTCAATTCCACATGAGAAAACAGCCACCTGCACATGTAAATGCACATCCAGGAACAAAGATGAACATTGTACAGTGTTAGGTTTCACTGTGGCTTTAAACTGTGTGCAGTAATAAATCCTAATACAGTGTCGTATTGCTGTTCAATTTTTATTTTATTTTTACTTTTTTAGGTGGAGGCTCCCCTGCCCCCAGATGTCTGCAGTAGTGTGTTTAGCTTTAGGTAGGGGCAGCCCTAGAGGTTAATAGACCAACCTTCGCCTCCAGAGCTCTTTCTTCAGAATTCATTTAATTCACTCAGCAGATGTTTATCAAGCACCTAATAGATAATGGGCCTCGTGATAAGGGCCGAGGAGTGGGGGTGTGGTGTGGTGACATAAAAATGAGCTACCTTCAGGGAGCTTACAGGGTAATGCAGAAATGATGACCTGCTTCTTGTTAAGTTCAGTGGTAGCTAGTGAGAAAGAGAGTGAGTAGTATTGGACTGCTGAGGAGGGGGCATATGACCATTCAGCCTTTACTTGAATGCCTCTTTTATTGGGGCGCTCACTACTTTGTAAGTGACTGGGCCTGTTGTTAGAAGGTGACCTTTTCTTCGTAGCCTTTAAACTCTTCAGCTGAATCTCACAAGTGGTTCGATTTCACTGCTGTTGAAAGGTCATTCTGTTTTCATTCCTTACCCTGTCAGGGTTTGAATGTGTCCATCCTGTCGGCACCCTCTGCATTTCAAGGTTTTGTTCAATCCCCACTGCACCTGAATTTTGAAACAAGGTCTGCTTTTCTGAATAATCTGATTTAGAAAACAGAAAGGGAAGGGGCTTTGCAGGTTCCTCTCTTTTTAAAACAGTAATGTATCAGCAAGATAGGTTAGGTTATTCTGCAGTAACAAATACCCTCCTAATCTCAGTGGCTGAGTACTGAGTCTAGTTTTTTTCCTGTGGTGTGTATCCAGGTGGTCAGCAAGTAGGTCCTGTTCATTGTAGTCACTCAAGGACCCAAATCGATGGAGATGTGATCGCGGGTGTGCTTGCTGGATCCCTGCAGCATGGGAAAGGAAGCTAAGAGGATCTTGTTTTCATGACATGATCTGACCCAGAAGTGATGTACATTGCCTCTGCCAGGACTAGTGCTGTGACCCCATTTAGCCACAATTCAATATTTTTTGTACTAAAAAGGGAGAATGGGATGTAGGGAGCAGCACTAACAGCTTCCACGAGTGATGTGGCCTAGACAAGTTTATAAAGTGTATACCTACTGGGCCCAGCTTAGTGCTTTGTAGGTACTGGGCATTACACAAGAATCAGCTGAATGAATGAATGAATGAATGAGTGATATGTATCTTAATCTAGTTCCGCCCCAATCTAATATGACTGTACACTGTTCATCAAGTGAAAATTTTCTCTCTTTCTGCGTAGTTATTGATTCTGAAGTGCTAGGCCAGGAGATGTTTCCAAGGCTGGCTGATTCTAGGAGGTTTCGGTGCTTAGCATTATATAACCAAGAGGTGTTACCTGCAGACTTTCTCCCCCTCACCATCTGCCACTTGTCTAAGACTTCCTGAGTTTGTTTGGAACAGCTCAGGGTAGAAAAAGTGGCAAAGGGCCTAGCGTGGACCATGGAGTGGCCTCATCCAGCAAAGACTAGGGCGACAGATGGGACCTAGAACACGCAAGGGTGTGTGTAGGGTAGCCTTGTCGTACTCTTGTCACTGATGTTTAGAAAGAGCAAGTTGGATGAGAGCTTTTTTGGGTACAGGACTAATAGGACGGACACTCAAGAGTTCTGGTGCGTGCGTATTTCCATCAGCAACCATGGGGACTGGTTTGGACATAGTGGCAGCTATGGACACTGACTGTGATGGTAAGTTTTAAGGGCTTCCTTGCTGTACTCTCCCTACAAACAGTTGGGTGAAACAAGCATTGCAAAGAGCTTTGGATCAAGTGGTTGGTGGCTTGTAGAGAGATTTGGCTGTGGGAAGTGCTGGTCACTCAAATACTTTGGTTCATGTTGTGATAAATACATGCATGGGTTAGAATTTTTAGGATTTGATGAGTACTTTTAGCAAAAGCATGGAATTGAACAGAATAGTATTGCTTCGGACTCAATCAACTCGTTGAAGTCATCTTGTAAAGACAGTTCTCCACAGATGGGTGACAGACTGAGCTGACCGTTAGCCCTCAAGTCAGTGACTAGAGGACATGAGTGTTGGCTTGAGAACACAGAGGCTGCCCCCTGACCCAGTGTCCCTTGAGTAACTAAAGGTTGCACCCCAAAAGCTTCTGAAGTGGGGGGTAAGCAGCCAAGAAACCAGTAGGGGAACCAGATATAGCCTTGACCTCCAAGAACCAGTGCAGCGTTGGGCTGAGAGCGAGGACGGACTGAGAGGGAAAATTAAGCCCTGAGGGACTAATCTTAGAATATATTTGGGAAGCTCCAAAACACATTTCTGTATTTTGTTTGGCCTCTGACTTCCCACCATTTTAATTTCCTACCAAGCCGGCCAGGTAGACACTTGTGGAGTGAATGTGGTTCCTGGCGCTTCCTGGGGCAAGGTCACAGAGCCTGAAGGGAGAGGAAGGCGTTGGTTTTTCTGCTCCTTCCCTCACAGCTTCTGGAGCTGCACTGAGTATTCCAAGGGTCAGCCTCAGTGATAGAAGTCACAATTTAGATAAAATAAGCACTTGTTTTAAAGGATTTTCTACTTCTGCTTGACTTAATCATTGTCAGATTTAAAGAGGAAGGCCTCAAGTTGTGTATATGGAACATGCATTTTCTTTGAGTGCTTCTCAGCCTGGGATTTCCTGGCCTGACCCTGTATGGCTGCTTGAGGCTGAGAGGACATTCCTGGGGGGTTTGGGAGTGGGGGTGGAGAGGTGGTGGAGGCGGGGATGGAGGGCGGCTGCTTGTGCTGTGCTGGGAGTGGAGAGGATGTGGGAAAAGACTCCTTACTCACCAATTGATTTGTTAATTCCTGCATAGATTACACTCATTGCAAATGATAAAAGTTATTCCTGCGTAGATTAAACTCATTCCTGCATGATAAAAGTTATTGTAACATCACAGGGACTTCCTGGGATGTCAGACCTTGCAAAAAAAAAAAAAAAAAAGGGATAAATGACGAGGCCAGATGCAGGGCAAATGCAGATGTGCCACCTTGGGACAAAGTCGGGCAAAGTCGTCAGGATAAAGTGGAATCACAGATGCCCTATTCTATGCTTTTTTCTCTTTCTGCTCTTCACTACTTTCTGCTCCTCCCATCTTACTCCTTCCTATCAGGAAATGTGACTTTTCTGGCTTAGTTTCCATTTATAAATTCAAATAATCACACTGGACACACTCTTCACGGACTTCTGTATGAATTGATGAGATTTTGGTAACAGCTTTGACAGATAGACACTGTGGAAACAGCATTGTTATTATATTGACATTCTGTTTATGAATGGGTTAACTGTTCCTCCCTAGTGACAATTCCCACCTTTCCCTTAATTTCCATCCCCACTGCCCCATCCTGACTGAGAATCTTGTTTCTCTCTGGGCTATTACAGTGTGTACCCTCACCTTCTGGCTTCCCACTACCAATTCATATTGCAAAATACCCTTACAATGGTACATTGTTTTAATTGTTCCCCTGTGTCATAACCTTTGGTGGCTTATGTTGTTTTTTTTTTGGGAGGGGGGGAGAAGCTCATATTCTTTTCTTAAAAGCTATTCCAACCTTGACGTTTGCTCTGCCTGATTTTAAACCACTCCATTAGCTACGATGGTTAACCCGCTGTTTCTCAAAAACACTTTGCATAGCCTCTTTCTTAATTTTGGAACATTCTGTGGCCTATGGTGTCCTCTCCCTATACCCCATCTTTAAAGTTGGATTCCGCTCTTAACTTGTCTGAAAAAGTTAACTCTGTCACTTTGGATCTTACCAGTCCTTCACTCCAAAACTCTTTGGCAAAGTTGCCTCCATCTTTCATTTCATTCAACATGACTCATTCATTTTACAGAGGGCACTTATCATATATTGTCTTGTATCATCACCTAAGATTGACGTGTCTTTTTGTTTCTGTTTAATTACAAAGAACAGAAACCCACTCAAGCTAAAGGGAGGGGTATTGAAAAGGTGCCTCAGGATGCCTTTTATCATCAAGCCACACATCACCGAGCAAGGACTCTTTCAGTCATTGCTGAGTGGGGGGAGAGTGTGAGGGGTACACATCCCTCTTTGAGCTGGTAGATGTAGAGACCAGGGCCAGCAGGATCTCAGTTCCTTTGCAAAATCCTTAAAGATAAAGACTTGATGAGGTTTGACCTTATTTGTACCTCTCTCCCCTCACCCCCCAATGTTTGTACAAAGTAAGAGTTCAGTAAATAATCATTCACAATACAGAAATGATTTTGACCTACTGTGATAAAGGAGTTATAGATACTTTTGGTCTATAGATTTAAAGGAACTTCAAAGAGAGACTTATTTTTAAGAGCTTTGCCTACTTGTATTAATAATGATTGAAAATTGAATCAAATTAGAGCTGCCAGGCTACAGCCTGCATACCAGTGGTTGGGAGGAGCATGGTCTCTATGAGGATCATCATTCTAACAAAAGGAATTGTTATTGACAGTCTGTTTTTCAACTTCAGTTAGCCGGCTTCTTCCAAAGCAACAACAAAACAAAAACACTTTCTTGGTGACATAAAGCAAGCAGTATTAGAACTTTGCACTCCACCTGGTCACCCCACAATCTCAAGGAGCAGACTGTGATGTTTGGGTTTGACACCAGTGGGTAACAGTTGCCTATACAACTGGCTAACATATCTTCCTAATTAACTTGTGACCATAAGTGCCTTTGTGACAGACATCTGCTTTACCTCACTTATTTGGAATATCATCCACCTGATAGAAGATCTTTTTTTAAAAAATATATTTTTATTGATTTCGGAGAGGAAGGGGAGAGAGAGAGAGAGAGACAGAGAGACAGAGAGAGACAGAGAGAGAGAGAGACATCAATGAGAGAGAATTATTGATCGGCTGCCTCCTGCACATCCCCTACTGGGGTTCAAGATGGCAACCCCAGCATGTGCCTTTGACTGGGAATAGAACCTGGGGCCCTTCAGTCTGCAGGCCAGGACGCTGTATCCACTGTATCCGCAGAGCCAAACCTGCCAAACCTGCCGGGGCTAGGAGATCTTCTTTAACACTTGGAATGCTTGATCATTATGGGTGGTATTATTATGAAAGAGGAATGTGCTCTATTGCTTGGAGAAAATGGGCAGGAATACATTAACATTAAAATGTTCTCAGCTTGACAAATAGCGAATGGAGCTAAGATAAATGTCCCCAAACAAAGTACTTAGTGTGATATTCTTTTGCAGTTGTATTGCTCTGGGGTAGGTTTGCAAATTGCTTCCTTACAAGTTAATATGAGATTAAAAGTGGTTGGAGAGCACTGGATAGAGCTCTGTACTTTGTTGAGAGAATTTGCTCCTTTGTTGCCTGAGACATAAGGATTACCGTCATTTCATGTGGTACCAGCTAATTCAATCATGCAGGTAGAAAGCCGGTTTAACTGTGGTAAGTATCTATTGATCCATTACTGCTCCACACGGATGCTTCAGAATACATCTATTCACCTGTGGGGGTGGATAAAATAGCTTTGGAAATACTGAACATCGGTGACTGAGGTATACAATTGTTTTCATTAAATTTACTTAAATATTGAGTGCTTACTGTTTTGCCAGGCATAATTCTGCACAATTCTCACTAAAATGCCTGCCTTGCTGTAACTTAACATGTGAACTTAACTCATGATTAATTTGATTTTCTGCTTTTTAGGCAATGGCAAAGGTAAAAGGGCAGAGAATAAAAGAAATCTGATACTTTTCTCTCTCAATTCTTGATTCCCTTGCCATATATACCAACATTACTTGATTGGAATTCAGTTGTGTAGTTAAAAACATTATGCTGATTTTTACGGAGAGGAAGGGGGCTGGGGAGAGAGAGAGATTTGTTGTTCTGTTTATTCATGTACTCATTAGTTGATTCCTGTATGTGCCCTGACTGAGGATCGAACCTGCAGGGGATTGAACCTGAAACCTTAGTGTATTAGGACGATGCTCTAACCGAACTGCCAGGCCAGGGCTTCTAAAAGCATTTTCAAGTGAGAGGAGTTTGGGTTCAAATGTGAGCTCTGCCATAATGACCTTGAGTGAATATGGTCTGACTGAACCTTTGTTTCTTCATCTGTAAAATGGGAGACAGTCAACCTCGTTGAGTTAAGAGTGAGATGATTCATATAAAGCGTTGCCTTATACATCACAAGTGCTACATAAATGGAAATGTGATTGAAGTCCATTTTATTGAGCGTCTAGTCATTGTGCTGGAAATCTCAGGATGAACAGTCTTGGTCTAAATGGAAGAAGCTCTTAAACTAGCCATGGAGATAAATAACCACATCCAAATAACTACAGCCTTTGGCATTTATGAGGAATTTCTTTTGTGTCATTGTCATGAGAGCCTTTGGAAAGCTTTGTTTAAATGGCCCAGAGTTGAAAATGATAGGCTTTCTTGGGAGGAAGCCAGAGAGAGCTGGTTCTGAGACAGCCCACAGTCAAAGGACACCACCTTTCTTCTCCTGTGGCTTCACTCCTCCCAGCAAAACAAGGGCCTCCTGCAAGGGACCTCCCTTTCCTAGGGTCTGGACTCAGTTTGTCTGGGACTAAGAGGATACCTGGGTGGAGAGACTTTCCATTTTAAAACCAGAACAATCCCAGGAGACCCAGGGTAGTTTGCTCACTCTCCTTAGGGGTCCTGTCCTTGTCCGGTGGTTGCTCGGGATCCTGAGTCAGGCTTTGTGGATGTTTTACATCGTTAGTCATAACAGCCACCCTCCGAGAAGGGGCAGGAGAGAATGGGCAGGATAGAGAAGTGGAAGCAGTGTGGCTTTGTCAGTCCCCTAATTTCTGAATCTGCTTTTTGGAATGAGATTATTATTATTTTAAGGAAGATAGCTGTTTAATAAAGGCGAGAAAGCTAGACAGTACAAGTTAAATGTAAAGTTAATGAAATCTTTAAGAAATGACACTTCAACAGCGGTATTTGTTGTGCTTGGTAGGGTTGTGTGGCACAGGACTTGGTGCACTTGGGAGGCACCAAGGAATGGTGTAATCAATTCTTCAGAAATAACTTGGAGAGTGGAGTTTTAGTTCCGCCTGGGTTGCTGCTTGTGAGATTTCAGACTGGGCCCTTTGGGAGCTAATTTGAAAATGCATGAACCTAGATCTGCTCTGGGTTCCTCGGTGCACTGATGCCTGGAGTGTATTTATGTATGAGCCTATGCTCTTCTTGACTATTTTTTTTTCTTGGTGGAACCACAGGATGCTAGCAGACAAGTTGCCTTTTCCTTTGGCAGCTAGGATGCTTCTGGAATGTGCCTATGTTATGAACACGAGGGTAGTGTGGACTGTGATGGGGGTGCTTGTGAGCACAGTGCCCAGAGCGTTCATCCCAGAGAGACGGAAAGTTTTCCTAGTGAGTGTGTTTATGCCATGAGGGACTGGGAAGGGAACCCGTCCTGGGCCGCATTACTGAGTGGAGATGTCTGAAGTCCTGATTCCAATTTGCTGGTATTCCTTCTCTCTGAATCTCTGACTCGTGAGACTGATGGTGTGTGGGTTGTTTTGAACTAATGACAATTTTAGCTTCAGGCTCAAAAAAATTCTGCCCTTCCCCTTTTACTACCTAGAAGAACTTGAATTAGGGACCTTGGCCACAGTAAGAGATTATTTTTTGACCCATCTATGTGGCAGGGCAACTTTTATTTACTGAACATCTGCTCTGATCATCCTGCCATGACCATTTGAAGCCTCCCCAAAGTGCATGACCTCGTCCCTAGCTCAGGATGTCTTACATCTTACGTACCTTTCTGCCTCTGAACCTCTGGTGCGAGGGGGTAGGGGAGTGTCTCTGACTTTCTGTTTTTGGTTATTTCTTCTTGCTAATTTTGTCTCATGTCTATTTGATTAGTAGACCATTCAGAAGAACCTGGAGGGCAGAGAAAAGTTTATTTCACCCCCTCAGTGGCAACCAATAAAACCCTCAGATAAGCCACCATTTTTCTAGTGTTTAGCTGATGTCTCAAACAATAATCCTTTGTGTTATTTCTTCTTTGGAAGTGTAATTGGTTATCTGGAGGTGTTAGGTTGGTGCGGGCTGGGCCTGCAGCAACAGTCATGAGCTGGCTGGTCGCCAGTTCTGTGAATCCCATCCACAGAGCACCTGGAGGCAATTGCTAGACATCTACGTAACCCCTTCCTTCAGATTTCCCTGTAATCGTTATGTCTGCCAAGATATATTCATTTATGTTCCCCAAAAGCCAGAGTTCTTCATGGTCTATTACTTCGTCTAAGAAAAAGGGGAATCTTTTAGGCAAACAGAATTCATTTAATAAATTACCTTTATTTCCGTACACAAAATGAAAAACATCAATTCATAGAATTAGTGTTTCTTTGCAGTCAGTAGTTCACTTATTTTTTCCAACATTGGAATCAGGTCTATCAGAAATTAATCCTTCATACACCTTGGATTTATGACAAAATAATAAGTAAAGTATTTGAGAATTGCATCCCTTGGTGGTCATACTTCCCAATAAGAAGCTCATTTACAGAAAAATGTCTTCACTACGTTAAGAAGTTAAAAAGAACATGTTGGGTTTTACCCTAGACTTATTTCACCTTATCTGTGGAACCTGTCTGTAGATACAGCAACCCTCTCTTTAACGTGCTCCTTAGAATAACTTTCAGAATTCCTTATTGTCCCAATTATGCCCTGATTAATTAATTATCTGCCTAGATTTAGTGGGACATACACAGGTGACCAGGGGTCAGTAATAACGGCCTATCCCCTGGTACTTCAATGTCTAGACAGTTGAGCCGAACTGGAACACATGAACACACTAGACAGAATTAGTATGCAATCACACAAGGTTTATTTACCTATTCCTAGTGGGTCCTAGGCTCTGGCAAAGGCCACCTGGCAATGCACATCGAAAGACAAACGACGAAGACTGAGACAGACAGGCGGCCGCAGTTGGTTCAGGCTCGCATAGCAAAGCAGTCAGTCAGGGGCTCATCTCATGGAGCCACATGGAGTCGTCCTCTTATCAGACAGGAGACATCAACTGAAGACTGAAGAAGGTCTGGTGCTTAGATAGCCAGTAGTAAACAACTTGTGTCTTATTGGTGTGGGCCAGAAGGTGTGCCTTATGCTAGGAGTAGGGCGTTTACACTTTAAGGGCTTAGGGCGATTACATCAAGACAGTAGGGTGTTCACCATGTTTATAACATTTTGGAAGTTACAGAGTATTAGGGTCTTTACACAGCAAATATTTCACACAATAATCATTTCACACATAACAGGGGTTTCCTTTTGACCATAACATTATAACACTTGTAAATTAGGAGGGCTGTAACAATCAGTTGTGAAGTCTAAATGGGATTCAGCCTGGTTTCCAGTTGCCTCAGCTTTCATCTAATTCCTTACCTCTGACTTATTGCAAAGGGCAGGACCATTAGATTCTGTTACTGATTTAGATATAGGTGAATGGGGTTTCACTTAGACTAAAATCTTAGAAATAAATGACTGGTGGACTGCAGTCTGGAATTCTTGCCCCACCATCGGAGGAAAGAAACCATTCTGAACATGCTGGCTTCCCTCTAGGTCCTGCAGTCTACTTCTCTCATTTTAACTTCTCCTTTGAGACTCTGACTTGTAAAGAAACAAATTTCTTCCTTTTATGAGGCTTTTTAGTACTAGGTGACTGGTGTGTTCAATATAATCTATAGTACTTAACAGCTCAATACACTTTGTTTTCCCAAAGCTGATCACAGTTAAAATAAGACAAGCAGAGAGAGAGAAGGGGGGCGGGGTGGTGGTGAGTGGGGAGAGAGAGAGAACAGTTTGAGGGAGGAAGAGCAAGTAAAGAGACTAATAAGGGTAAATATTTGTGTAGGAATATGGCAATTTTAAAATTCAATTTTAGCTTCAAAATCAAAACAACTGTTGTTTTACACTGTGATGTTGGCTCTGGAATTAAAAACATCTTGCCCAAAGCAAATTGCAATTGTTCTTAATGTTCTACAAAATGACATGGAAGTTGATCGGTTATTTTCTTTCCAAACTATGTTAGATTCCACAATTTATAACAATTCTGGGGTTGGGGGATCTAGCTATAGTACAAGGATAATAGTATTTAGATATTATATGCTTTAGGTATAGTGCTAAGTACTTTAAGCCTTGATATCTGGGAGGTAGCTGAGCCTAGAAACTTTGGTGAGTTTATGCCAGAGCCGGAATATGCCAGGGTCTGGCAGTCCATGCTCTTAACCCCATCCTGGGACCCACATTCACCACTGGGATTAAGAATTGGAAGAGGTGAAAACTTAAACAGGTTCAGTGTAGCATAATTTAAGAGATTTGACTTCTAAACTGTCCTGTCTTTGGGAACCAAGATGGATGGTTTTGATGAATGATTGAATTGATTTGATGTGACTTTGAGGCTGTGTTGTTTGAAAGAGTTGGTGATGGAATATTTTTTGGGAAATTTGCAGTGAGATTTCTGGTTATTACCTGAGCTTTGCCCTATGCTAAAAAGTGTCTATAAAGTGTGGTGGTGTGAAATGTTTCTGGAGGAACTGACCACTCTACAGAATGTAGGTGTGAGAGGTTCGATCAACTGCTAGGAGCTGAAAACGTTCGTGAATACAGCATTAAAACATGTTTCAACAAAAATCCTCTCCTATCCCAGTTACTATTTTTTCCCATATCAGAAAGTGGAATAAATCATATCCTTCCATATTGTCTTTGCTTTGTTCATGCAGTTCCCTTTCCCTGGGTTACCCCCTCACAATACCTCCTCCTCCCCTTCCCCCCCAAATAACCCCAAATCACAACCCCACATCTTCATGGAAATTGTAACTATATTCATCAAGATTTCCCTCTCATTTCACCTGCCCTATGGGTCCTCCCTGAATCCTCTCAGAAAGAATTAACTTTACTTCATTTTGTTCTTTTTAATCCTACTTATGTCTATGTATGATAAATTCTGAATGTGGTTGCGCCCCTGCTTCATTGTGAATTCTTTGTCCGTAGGGACCTTGTTTTGTTTACGAGTTTGGATGAATGAACAGAAGCAAATGAGTAAACTATTGATAATGTGGTTTTGTTGGAATTAATTTGAGTGTATATTATTGGAAAATAGTGGTAGACCTGAGCATTGTTGTGCAATGGTGGCGACTGGCTACATGCTTACCAAATTTCAACATCTGGGGCCAGATAATTTTGCTGTTGTATGGAAACTGTCTTGCCCACTGTGGGATATACCATCCCTGGATTTACTCTACCCACCAGATGCAAGCAAAGATGTCTCCAGACATTGCCAAATGTCCCCAGGAGTCAAAATGACCCCTAGTTGACAACCATTGTACAGACTACTTTCTGCATCTAGATGGGCCACAGGACTGGTTCTGACAGGATAGGATATATGTAAAGATGAGAGGCAGTTAGGAATGGGGTGCGTTTTCCACACTTGCTCTCTTTCTGGTCTACTGGCCAGCTGCAGGCTTGAATGCTGAAGTCCTAAGGTATGATGGAGCCACAAGGTGGAAGGAACCTGGGTCCTGAATGATGGTGTGGAGCAGAGCCTCCCTTATGAAGCTGCTCTGGAATGTGCAGTGGTAAGGAGATTAAAGCAAACCATTATTGCCTTAGTCCAATGAGATTTTGGAGTGTTTATTTTGGCAGTCAGTCTATCTTACCTAACCTCTCACACTTGGAATGAAGATACCTTGCTGAAGCAGCCATGTTTGTATTCCAATGAGTGAAAAAAGACAGAGATTCCAACCTTGGAAAAAGAGACAGATTTTTTGTTTGTTTGTTCTTGTGTAGCATCAGTCTTATTACCATAATTCTTATAATTTCTATTTTTATCAGAAAATGAGATGATGATACACGTGAATTTGTTATTCTGCCACTCGAATCATTATGACATATCAGTAATGAACTAAAGTGATTTTAGTAAAAAATAATAAAGCATCAAGTGTCCTAGCAGTTTTCATTTTACTGTGTATGAATATGTACCTGCAATGCAACTTCAAGTTGAGATATTTGTGGCAATTTATGTCTGTGTTCTAAAAATTTTGAGGGAGAATGACAGATGTTGGTACCCTCCAGTCACAGCTGTTTCCCACACCGCTAATAAATAAATCACTGTATGATGTGATGGCCTTTGAAACGGACTCAAACATGCTTAGTGCTACTGAATGCTGTGGATTGGTGTCCTTTAAAAAGCTGAACTTGAAAGCTTGCTTATCAGACTCAATTCAGTGCATAGTTCTAGATTTCTTTTGCAGCAATTAATTGCATTTGTGGTGTGTCTATGCAGAGCCACTGACCAAAATGGGTAAGTCAATGGGCTTCATTTGGCACCCATCTGGATGACAATAATGGAGTTGTTTATGGCAAACAATGGCTGTTTGTGGGCCAGCCCTCAATGGCTAAAAGCTTTGTGTTTGATTCAGTGGTCTTGCAGCCTGCTCTGTTTTCACAGCATTCAATCAATTGTTCTCAAAGAGCCACCCCCAGTGAATCTCATCCTACCTGTCAGTCAAAGGATCCTTGTCAGGGAATAGAGCAAATCTGACTTGATGATTGTAGGATGGTAACGTCTCTAGTAAAAATCTGGCTAGGCATCTGATCTGTCAAATATCTGATTCCTGTTTTTTTTTTTCTCCCCATAGAAAACATTTGCACAACGATAAAAAGACTAACGAACATGCATGGCACTAATTGTGTGCCAGGCTCTTAAGTGTTTTGCATATAGTATGTGCATAATTCTCACAGTCTTATTTTTTAAAAATATTTTTTATTGATTTTTTACAGAGAGGAATGGAGAGGGAGAGTTAGAAACATCAATGAGAGAGAAACACTGATCAGCTGCCTCTTGCATGCCCCCCACTGGGGATATGCCCGCAGCCAAGGTACATGCCCTTGACTGGAATGGAACATGGGACCTTTCTGTCCACAGGCTGACGCTCTATCCACTGAGCCAAACTGGTTAGGGCTCACAGTCTTATTAATATCTCTACTTTAATTTATTTATAAGAAATTGAAGCACAGAGAGGCTAACTGACTTACCCAAGGTCACAAGGAGAGTGTCAGAGCTGAGATTAGAACCCAGCCTGAATGGCTTCAGAGTTTGTGCTAGAAGCCACTGTGGTTTGCTACCTCAGATTCTTCCTTCTGTTAAGGAGACTCCCTTTCTCTGAGATGTCTTGTATTTTAATGACTTTAAGTAGCTAATAGCTGTATATGATGATTAAACGAAGTTATTAATATTATTACATGGGCTTATTTTTTTTGCATGGGTAGAGCATAATTTTCCAAAGTAGCTATCAGCTGATGCTCTTATGTCGTCTTCCATAACTCTTGGCATGCCTCCTCATAAGAAAGTGGTAACTTACTTAGAACATTGGTTTGATTATTTTCATACAGACATGCTCCTTTAGGAGGTTAACTCTGTAGGAGTGGGAATACAGGTACACAAGGAACTCAAATGCCAGGTGGTTCTGGATGAAGTGCTATTGGAGTTTAGAGAGGGAAAGATTACTCCTTGCTAGAGGTTTCAGAATGGCTGTATAGAAGAAGTAGCATTTGATGATGTCCTTGAAAGGTAGGCAGTAATCTGGACATGTGGGCAGGTGGAGTGGCATTACTGCAGTACCATGGTGGTAGGGGAGGGTGGATCTTGTCTTCTGGACAACAAATAAGACAGTCTGACTGGGTCATAGAGCTGTGAGCCAGACTAATAAGAGAAAGATGAGGAATGTTGGTGGGAACAGGGGTTTGGATTTGTTTGGCAGAAAGTCACTGGTGATTTGGGGGATGAGAAGGATGGCGGTATGAAGCTGTATATTCTGAAACTTAATTTGGCAGCAGGTGATATGGATTGGAGCAGGAAAGGACAAAGATGGGGAGACCAGCCCATGTCCGGAGAAGATACAGTGAAGACCTGGACCCCAGGGGAGGGTGACAGGAATGGAAAGGATGCATGAATAAAAGACACATTATAGAGACAAAATTAGCAGAATTTTAGAGACTGATTAAATGAGAGGTGGGAGGTAAATAGGTTTTCAAGTCTGAAATACTGGATGGATAATGGTAACAAATATAAAATTGCATCGAAAAGGCCAGATTTCAGAGAAATCACAAGTTCATTTTGGAAATGACATTTAGTAGACGGACTGTGCCTTTAAGAGTAATCCCATCCAGATGGTCATTATGAGTCTGAGGTTGAACCACGTTGCCAAGTAGGGGAGAGAGCCTCCAGGGAGCTGGCTGTGGAAGGACATAGACCTCAAGAAAAAAGTCTAATTTCTGGAGCAGAGGACACGCGTTTATTGAAAACTAGGAGTGATATGTGACTTCGTGTTCTGGTGTACCTTAGTGTATAGTTATTACCCCTGACTTAGTTACGATTTTTCCTAGATTTAAAATGCTTTACAGACCATGCGTGAAGAATGTTCCATTCCGAACCTTGCCTGGGATATTGGGAATCTGGTTGGAAGACCCTCTGCTCCTCTGATCTATCTGCTAACTCATCCACCCCAGCTGTGCTGTAGGCAAGCCTGCCTTCCCCTTCTTGCCTCCTTTAGGATACTTGCCTTCTCTTCATCCTTCTGTTCAAATCCTAACTCTTCCGTTAATACCCTACTCACATCCTATCCGAATCCTAGATGATTGCAGCTGACAATGACCTAGGCTGCCTCCTACATCTCACAGATCTTAGTGTATGTCCTGGGGATGGCCAGCTGCTGATCTGTGGTAGATGTGAGTCCTTTGAGGGCTGTGCCAGCCCTATACATCTTTTTTTAAAAATATATTTTTATTGATTTGAGAGTGGAAGGGAGAGGGACAGAGAGAGATAGAAACATCAATGATGAGAAAGCATCACTAATCAGCTGCTTCTTGCACACCCCCTACTGAGGATTGAGCCCGCAACTTGGCAACGTGCCCCTGGCTGGAATCGAACCTAGGATCTTTCAGTCTGCAGGCTGATGCTCTATCCACTGAGCCAAACATCTTTCCATTCCAGGTACCTGATTTATACATTATATATTTACCAGTAAATGTCACGAATTGTTATATCTCTAGTTCTTTT
>PVJC01017596.1:0-32387 GCA_004026665.1 Murina feae | reverse complement strand
GGATCAGGGAGCAGGAAAAGGCTGGCCTGACCACGAGGCAGGGTTTTCCCTGCTTTCTGGTGGCTGGAGGAAGATGGGCAGCAGGCAAGCTTGGGAGGCAGGCCGCACCCAGCCCTGGTCACAGCTCAAAAAAGAGAACAACACGCAGGGGAGGGCAAGAGTCTGAGAGATCAACATAGAGGGGGTGCCTGCTCCAAGCCTCCACGGTGTGCCTGGGGGCAGGTCCCCGGCAGGTAGACACACACAGGAGGACTGCTCCGAGCCTCAGATGCGGCTGGGGGCAGGTCCCCAGTGGTGACACACACACACACACACACACACACACACACACACACACAAGGCGCCTGGCAGACTGGGGCCATCATAGGACATCCACTGAGGGGTCCCAGACTGTGAGAGGGCACAGGCCGGGCTGAGGGACTCCCTCCACCCCGAGTGCACAAATTTTTGTGCACCGGGCCCCTAGTATTCAAATAATGAGAAAACTTGTTCTGAAGAGAACACCAAGATTGTGACTAAATAACCAATTGGTAAATAGATCATGTGTTGACTTGTGAACCAACTCAGTGGAAGGCAGAAATAGAGATTGGATTATACCAACAATCACTTTGAGCTGAGTCTATATTAGATGCAAAAAAATGGGATGAAATGAAGGAAGGCTGGAGGATTTCATAGGTTCCCAGCTGAAGTCAAAATTTGCTTCAAAATGAATCACACCTTGAATGTTACCCAGACTTGATTTAGATGTTCAGATGATTTTTGAACTTCAGACTTTAGAAGTGATGCTGGAATGAGTTAAAACTTTTAGGAATGGTAGGGTAGAAAAAACATACTTTGCATGTGAAAAGGGCACAAATTTGTGGGGCCAGAGGTAGATTGCTATGACATGACCTATCCGCCCCCCCCCCGCCCCAATTCATGTATTAAAGCAGTAACTCACAATGTAACTGTATTTGGAGACTGGGCTTTTAGAGACAAACAGCATTAAATGTGGTCTTGTGTAGGGACCTAATTTGATGGGATTGATGGCCTTATAAGAAGGGAAGGGAGAGCCCTAACTGGTTTGGCTCAGTGGATAGAGTGTCAGCCTGCAGACTGAAAAGTCCCAGGTTCAATTCCAGTCAAGGGCATGTACCTTGGTTGCGGGCACATCCCCAGTAGAAGGTGTGCAGGAAGCAACTGATCAATGTTTCTCTCTCATTGATGTTTCTCTCTCTCTCTCTCTCTCTCTCTCTCTCTCTCTCTCTCTCTCTCTCCCTTCCTCTCTGTAAAAAAATCAATAAAATATATTTTTAAAAAAAGAGAAGAGAGAAAGATCTCTCTCTGTCTTCAGTATGCGAAGACACAGTGAGAAGGCAAGGAGGAGTGTATCTGCAAGCCAGGAAGAGCACTCTCACAAGAAACTGAATCAGTCAGAACATTGATCTTGGACTTCTAAGCTCTAGAACTATGAGAAAATAAATTTTTGGTTTGCAAGTCACTCCATCTATGTTTTTTGTTAAGGCAACCTGAGCTGATTCAGACATCTCCCAGTAGTGTCAACTTGCTTTGGACCATTACATGGATAGGCAAAACAGTTACATTGTTTTAAGTAAGAATTGGCGTTGTTTGCTAAAGCAGTCAACCTGCTTTTACTAATATGGTAATATGAGTAAAATATGTGGAAAGATAATAATAAAAAGACATATGATGGTGCCAAGAACCCCAAGAAGCAACAGATTTACCACAGGACTTAAACATGCAGTATTATCATTAGGTCCGATGACAAAAGGGGTGGTCATTATGTTACTTCACGTAACTTTTTGAGGGGAAAAAAACTAATTCAGAAATTCTTCAAGAAGAATGTTCCAACCATGTGAGAGGCTCAACCAGATTTAGCAGTTAGGGGTACAGAAAATGCCAGCCTTTGTATTTTTAATAGCTGCCAAAACAAGACATTCAGAGCAAACTGTTAACAGGAGGATATAGTAAGCACTCTTCTTAGGGACTGAAACAAAGGCAGAAGGGCAACAATGAGCTGAGACAGAACATATGCATTCTTAAATTTTTGGTTCATGCCTGACAAGGAATGTCCGTGTAAACTACGGCTGCAAGTCTTGAGTTGGACATTTTGCTTCATTTCTCAAACAAAACAGTATGTTTTCAATAGTTTGCTTTAAAGGCAGAGAATATGTCATGCATTCATGTTACGTATCATTTCTAAGTCTTCACATTAACCTTTTGCTAGAGGAAAAACTTATTTTTTTAAAAAAATTGTCTCAATAGGCTGGGCTATGCTGCAATAACAAATATACCCCTAGATCTTAGTGGTTGTTCAAATCCAAGTTTCGTTGGCAGAATAATGATCTCCCCCCCCGCCCCCACCGCCCAGATTTCCATGTTCTAATCCCCCAAACCTGTTGCATATGTTACCATTTAAAAGGGAATTTGCATGTTTGATTAAATCAAAGCTCTTGAGATGGGGTGATTATCCTGGCCTATCTGAGTAGGTCCAATATAACCCTCATGGTTCTTAAAAAGATGGAGGCAGGAAGGTGTGAGTCATAAAGCAAGATGATGACAGAAGCAGAGATTGAAATGATGTGGCCATGAGCTAAGAAATGTGGGCAACCTCTGGAAAGTGGGAAAAAGCAAGGAACAGACAGTCCCTTAAAGTCTTCTGTGAAGACTGTTCAGATTTTGGACTCCCAGAACTCTCAGGTAACAAATCTGTGGGGTTATTTTAAAGTGTGTGATGATTTCTTTCAGCAGCAATAGGAAACTAAAACAGCAACTTCATTCTTACTTACATCAAAACACAAATGCAAGTGTGGTGGTGATTCAGGGATTCTGAGTCACTTCCAATAGGTAGGAAGGCATGTGAACAGATTCCTAGTTTGCTGCAGAAAGCAGTTATTGACCAGCCAGAATTGCTTTATGCAAGTTTCTTCTACCTCCAGAATTTGGTCATATGACCCCAATCTAACTGCAAGAGAGCCTGGGAAACAAAGCCTGTGTGAAGAAATAGGGTACTGTTCAATGAATGCATAAAAATTTTCCAACACAATTATGTATAAAACATTTTCTTCTCAAAATCTCTTAATAATTATTACATATTTTCTTTTTTTAAATTTTGTTTTATTGCTTAAAGTATTACAACGAATGTTAGATAGGTCTCCATTTTTTCCCCTTGACCTTCCCCCTTCCTCCCCTACTCCCCCAGTGTCTTGTGCCCATTGATTATGCTTATATGCATGCATACAAGTCCTTCAGTTGATCTCTTAACTGCCCCCCAACCCTCCCCAGCCTTCCAGCTGTAGTTTGACAGTCTGTCCAATGCTGCTCTGCCTCTGTATCTATTTATGTTCATCAGTTTATAATGGTCTTTATTATCCATAAATAAGTGAGATCATGTGGCATTTTTCTTTCATTGACTGGCTTATTTCACTTAGTATAATGCTCTCCAGTTCCATTCATGAGGCTGCAAATGGTAAGAATTCCTTCTTTTTTACAGCAGCATAGTATTCCATTGTGTAGATATACCACAGTTTTCGAATCCATTCATCTGCTGATGGGTACTTAGGCTGCTTCCAAATCTTAGCTATGGTAAATTGTGCAGCTATGAACATAGGGAATGCATATATCCTTTCTGATTGGTGTTTCTGGAAGGGAGATAGCTGATACTAATAATAATATCGTGGGGTTTTTTTTGACAAAATTGATATTATCTCTAGATTTTCATAGGGTACTTTTTACATTTTCTTTATACTTTATCAAAGAATTATTTCAGAGAAACATATTTTATAGGTATTTGCATAGAACACAATAAATCATTTAAATGAAATTATATTGCTATTTATATGGTATGAATATTTTTTTATCAATTTGTAGTTTTTAATACAGAGAGACATTTTCTTAATTTATTTTAGACTAGTACTTCTTTTTCCTCTGTGATTTCTAAATCAGGCTTACATATGTTTCTTAAAATCAATCTTTATTCTCTTACATTTTGTATAATCTTTTATCATTTGATTTTTTGCCATGTTTTTCCTCTACTTTCTGCAATAGTTTCTCAAACTGATCTTCAGAATCATTTAAAATGTTTTTCACAGTGGCTATTGTACTGATTTTTAAAGTATAAATGTTAAAACCTATTATTATGGAAGTTTAACATGAAGTACATATGTGATAGTGATGTTCACCTGACATCATAAATTAAGTCACAGAATTAATAAATATTTTATAGTGTTTATGTAAGGATAACATTTGATAATGTATGTGAAGTATTTAGGGATAAACCTTAAAACTCAAAATGGCTATCAATTCAAATATTTCAAACTTGGGGGGCATATGACAATTACTGAATTTTTCTGGGGATAGCAATATAAACATGAAAAGGACATTATTCTTGTCTTTTGATTGTATAGTTGGGTAAGAAGCAGCATACATTTAAAGAGATACTTAAAGCTCAGCTGGCATGACTCAGTGGTTGAACATCAACCTATGAACCAGAAGGTCATGGTTCCATTTCTGATCAGGATATATACCCCAGTTGCTGGCTCGATCCCCAATGTGAGGCATGCAGGAGACAGCTGATCAATGATTCTCTCTCATCCTTGATATTTCTATCTCCCCTCTTCTTTCCTCTCTGAAATCAATATGTATATATATATATATATATATATATATATATATATATATATATATATATATATTTTTTTTTTTTTTTGGCAATCCTTATCCAAGGATATTTTCCCATTGCTTTTTAGGGAAAGTGGAAGATAAATGGAAAGATAGAGAGAAACATTGATGTGAGAGAAACACATAGATTAGTTGCTTTCTGCACAAGCCTGGACCAGGGCCTAGGCCTGGGAGAATCCTGCAACCAAGGTATGTGCCCTTGGTTGGAATTGAACTGGGGGCCCTTTGTTCTGCAGGCCAACACTCTACCCACAGAGTCAAAGTGGGTAGGGCTAAAAATATAAATTTAAAAAATGATGCTTACAAGAGATCATGTGTAACAGGAGTTAGAGAAGATTTTTATGCTACATATATCCATTACCCCAATTATTAGCATGTTCGTGTTGAATTTATAGGAAGCTAGTAAATGCACTGTGGGTTTTTCTAGGCTCTTCAGCTGAAACCTTTGTAGGAAGCAGTCTCCAACAGCAACTGAGGGTCTCTAGTTGAGTATGAGCAGAACATGTAACTGAAAATTCATAGTTATAATTTGAGAATCATGTTCAGCCTCCAGTTTTGTTATTTCAACATTTGTGGGTCTTTGGATTTCGTAAAATATTAAAGCAGATCTCTTCTTATTTTTACTAATTATGATTTAATACAATTGGCAAACTATAAAATGTCTAGCTCAACATATCTAAAATTAGGTAACTCTCACTGATTTTAATGAATGTGCCAAATTTTTCTCTGAAGCATATGGATAAATATTGAAGCATATTTTTTTTTAAAAGAGTCATCTAACTATCACCTCTTGAGAAGAATTTTGTTTTTGACACATCCTATTTTTTATATGATATATATTACAGACCTTGAGACCACTATTAAAATGATTATTGCCTCTTATAAACAAGGGAGTTATTTATACAATTAAAATGTCAGGGCTTGAAGAAAAATGTTCTGAAGCACTTAAATAAGGCAAATGTTCAATAGTCTTTGTAACTTTACCCTACACAGAAATATTTTTTAGAATGACTGAAATAAAGTCAAAGCAAACATTTTCTTAATTATATCAATAATGTTTATTCCTTTACTTCTACAGATTGAACTATTTAGTCATTATGGTGTCTATTATGTAATGAGGCATGATAATAAATGGCAAACATCAGGTTTTAGTCATATTACATCTTTTGATATTCATAATAATGATATCATTGTAATTGATAAAATTAACAGTTGTTTGAGCATAACATTTTACATTCAATCAGTTTCAAAATTTTTCAAGCCTGGGAGGTGTGTTTCTTCGGTTGAGCATTGGCCTATGAACCAGGAGGTCATGGTTCAATTCCAAGTCAGGGCACATGCCCGGATTGAGGGCTTGAGATCAATGATTCTCTCTCATCATTGATGTTTCTCTATCTTTCCCTTTCCTTTAGTTTTTGAAATCAATAAAAACACATTACATAATATTTTTTCCAAACACATATCAATTATGTAATCTTTACAACTATGTGTGTTTATGAGAAAGATAGAAAGGTGTTAAAATTTCTATTTTATACAAGAGCAAACTTATGGCCAAAAGTTAAGCAGTCTAACAAAGATTATAAATAAGTTAGTTTTGGAATAGAAGTACTTTTGTTTTTGTTAGTCTTTGGCAGAAACACATAAAAATACAGAAAGTAATTTTCTAAACAAATGGAAGTTCTGTCATTTTATCACCAAATGACATTCCCAATTTAGTTCATTATTCTGACTTTATTGTTAGTTTCTTATTACAAGACAAAAGTCATCTTTCAACTGAGTTTCTCACAACTAATATTTATATACAGCTCCAAAAAATTCAGATGAACTCGGACTGGATTAAATGTTTTGTATACCTATATATTTAACTTTATAAGAAACTACCAAATGGCTTTTCCTATGTGGCTATACCATTTTACATTCTTTTCAGCAATGTATACAAAACCCAGTTGTTTCGTATTCTCACTCACACTTAGTACTGTCAATCTTTTACATTTTGCCCATCTTAATAAGTTCTTAATAGTTATTTAGGTTTGATTTGTATTTCTCAGATCAGTAATGGTGTTTTGTGTGCTTAGTTGCTGTTTGTATATTATCTTTTGTGAATTGTCTTTTAAAATCTTGTGTCTAATTTTTAAAAACTGGGTTTGCTTTCTTATTGATTTTTAAAGACTTTATAAATTAAAGATCAAATGCTGTGTTAAATATATTGGCAAATATTGAAAATATTTTATCTCAGTCTGTTGTGTGTTTAGCATTTTGTAACAGCATATTATAGAAATCTTTAGTTTTGATTGAGTTTGATCTTTTTGTTGTTGTTTTATTTTATGGTTCATGCTTTTTATACCTTCCTTAACAGATCTGACCAAAAAGAAAAACCTCTAAATATTATAGAATACTTATATTGCCAAATACTTGAGCCTGCTTTATTCATATAGATGAACAGAAAAAATATATACAGTAGCAACTATTTAATCTGACAATAAGTTAATCCTTTCCTTGTCTCTTCTCAAGTAAAACCATTTTCATAAACAATTTATACTGCTGTAAATGTCTGTGTTTATTTATATAAGGAGTGTTTATTTCCCCAAGAAAGTTAACTTTCCCCTTTGTTTCTTGAATGTTAGAAACATATTGGAGCTTTTTTAACCAGCTCAGACTTCAACATTGTATTGTGTGCGTCTTGTCCTCTCTTGGAGTGTGGCAGTCAGTAGACAGCCACATCCAAGCAAGAATGATGTCAGGCCTACAACTTACTTCTCAATTGTACACATGCGAACTGCTCTGATGACTACCCAGCAGGGTTCTTGATTATAAATGCATCAAGATTTTAATTCTTTCTACAAAAGAGTGGGAATCATCCATATCCAACAATAAAAGTGTGTTCGTGTGTTATCTATCTTGCTCGAATTTCCAGACACTTGGCTGCATTTTAGCTATGTGAGTGTTTTTCTGAAGCGAGACTAACTCCAATTCCTTCTTTTTAGGAGTATTACAATGAATACAACTCCCTCTAAAATAATTAAAGTAACATTTCTTCAGCTATGCTGACTCCTCCATAGCACTTATTAACCCTCCCTTGTTTATTTGTTTTTTGTAGAGTATAATTGGACCATCAAAAGCTATTTATCCATTAACATTTATGAAACTGAAAATAATGTTTGACCTCATTTTCATAGGCCAAAAGGAACTAGTTTGCTAAAGGAATTTATTCACAGTGGTTTTGTTCTCTTCCACGCATCAGAGAAATAATTCACAGAAAGTTAAGATCTCTCAACTCTCCAAATTATGGGTAGACATTTTATATGTGGGAAATATTGGATAGTTAGCATGGGATTGATGAGAACCTGGTATTTCCTAGGGATATGGGAATCTCGTAATAGTGGAATCTTTAGAGTGGGCGTAAAGTGTCACACATAAAACGATGTTAAAAATTGGCCTTGCCCTAACCGGTTTGACTCAGTGGATAGAGCATTGGCTTATGGACTAAGGGGTCCCGGGTTCGATTCCGGTCAAGGGCATGTACCTTGGTTGTGGGCACATCCCCAGTAGGGGGTGTGCAGGAGGCAGCTGCTCAATGTTTCTCTCTCATCGATATTTCTAACTCTATCCTTCTCCCTTCCTCTCTGTAAAAAAATCAATAAAATATATTTTTAAAAAATTGGCTTTTTTTTTTTTAAATAACATTTCTATAAATTGTTAGATAAACCATGGATTCTTACAAGAGGACTTGAAGTAGGGACTTGACTGAGGTATCTAATTGGCTTAGCCACCAACTGATATGGATTTAATGAGGGTTGGATTGCTGAAAGGCATGCTCTATGTGAATTTTAGGGCTATTAACTAGAAGTACAAATTTTACATGCATAATATAAGGTGGTTAGCAGTGGATACTTCCAGATCTCTCAATTGCTTTATTTTTTAAATCAATATTTTGTTATTATCAAGTGAAATTAGTATGCAGATTTTTGTCATGGAGCTTGATTTTATCCTGGGGTATTCATACTGATGCAGAATGCTCTTCCTTTCCTGTGCAGATTCAAGAATCCACAGCCTGGCCAGTGTGGCTCAGTGGTTGAGTATTGATCCAGGATCCAAGAGTTCACCAGTTTGATTCCTGGTCAGGGCACTTGCCTGGGTGGCGGGCTCAATCCCCAGTGGGAGATGTGCAGGAAGCAGCCGATCAGTGATGCTTCCCTCTCATCGATGTTTCTATATCTCCCTCTCCATTCATCTCTAAAAATCAATGAAAACATATGAAAAACTGAATCCATAGAGAAAGAGTAGTCTTTAAAATTCTTCTCTGACTTTTCACTTTTAAAAATTTCGTTATTCGCTGATGGATCGGATGCACCAGGCATTCTCTTACCATAGGGATTTCACTCATGCTCTTTGCTCTGCTCACAATCCTCCTATGAGTTTTATAATGTCAGCTTTGATCCTTAAATTGAGTATCCCCTCTCGAAGAGGCATTTTCTTATTACTCTGTCATAAAGTTTTCATGCCCCCATCATTCCGTTTCCTTATATCCTGTTAATTTTTTACAATGTTGAATTTTTGTTTGCTCATTCTCAGGAAGTAAAGTTGTATCATAGGAAGCTGACTAGATGGGTCTGAAATGTGAAATTGGGCTCAGAAAAGGAATGAAAAGTCCAACATTTGGATACGTCTTAGAGAAAAAGTCACCTATAAAGAAGACAAAAAGGAGAAATCCAAGAGAGAATAAAGCAAGATAATAAATATTGTAGACTGAAAAAAGGAAAGTTATTCACAGGATTGAAGCTGAGTGTTACTCCCTAGGGCATGCTGATCATAGCAAGGAATTGCCAACCTTGAGATGAAATGCACTCCCTGGCTAAATGTCACCTTTCATCTCTTAAAATCGCTGTGGTGATTGTGTTTATCATGTTTGCTATTTCATTTTCCAATAAAATATTCTCTGGAAATGTTGATTTCTCAGTATGAACATGGTTTACGCAGACACCAAATTCTTTTAGAAGTGTGTCTTGCATAATTACCCAGTACCAACAATAGACACAAATATACAGGAAACTTTCTATTATTGGTATTTTATCTTAGAAGCAAACTTAAAAAGAATAAAATATGCTAGAATATATGTAAACATTTGTTCATGAATATAATAATAACAATAAATTAGTTGAATGTGAATTACCTGAATCTAGTGGTATCTTTTTAATGTTTTATATATTATATCCTCTACAAAGTCAGTAAGAATCAATTTTTTCTTTTATTTACTAACTAGGGGCCCGGTGCACAAAAATTTATGCACCGGGGTGGGAGGGTCCCTCAGCCCGGCCTGTGCCCTCTCCAAGTCTGGGACCCCTCTGGGGATGTCCACCTGCTGGTGTGCCTGGGCCAGCCTGGGTGAGGGGCCAATGTCTGTTTGCAAGCTGGCCAAGCTCCCCAGTGGAGATTCTCACCCCAGGGGTGTGGCAAGCCTGGGTGAGGGGCTGAGGGCAGTTTTCAGGCCGGCCACAGCTCCCACTGACCCTCCGGGCCACCCGCCTGGGAAGCTGATGGTGGGGTGGTGCTGGCCACCCCATGGCCTCCTGGGCGGGGGCCTCAGGGCCAGCCGCCTGGTCCCCGCACCCCTCCCCCCCAGGCTCCCGCCTGGGAAGGCATCTGCAGGCCCAAGGCGCCGGATGCCTTCCCAGGACGGAGGCTCCCAAGATGGCGAGACCGAAGCCCCGGAGAAGCCGCACACCAGGGCTGCGGCCTCCGCCATCTTGGCTGGGCTAATTTGCATACAGCAGCTCTGATTGGCTGGTGGGCCAAACGGTTAATTTTGATATTATGCTTTTATTAGTTAAGATTAGAATTTTGAAAATTTGATTTTGAATAAAATGTTTATCATGATTAAGCCAAAGGTAGCTAGCATTTTCTGCAACCTGAACTGAGCTGGTTGTTGCTGTGCTCACTGACCTCCTTCCCTTTCTTATTGCATTAATATTACAGCACCAGTGACAGCCCTGTATTTTAGTAGAAAGAAACTAATCTCAGAACCCAAAATGCAAATTTTGGAAGTAACATACCTTTGCATGGGCACTAGTATCATTTGGTAAATGAGAACTCATATCCTGGAATCAAAACTAATATTTCTATAGCATCTCAGAAAGAAAATTGCCAAATTAGTTTTGACCTCACCAAGGTTTTTGTGTGTGCTTATTACTAAAAATAAGGTAAAAAATGTTAAGAGTTTGAGTTTCACTTTAAATGAGACTTAAGCATAAGAAATACAATATCTTTACTAAGCAGCTAGAGAAACACAACCAGCTCATCACTATTAAATTAGTTTGAAAACTAGGTTTGAATTTACATATGTGAGAAATCAGAACTCTTAGAAATAGTAACTATGCCAGGGTAAGCTGTGTCTATGTTTTGTTTTGTTTTTTTTTTTTACTTTTAACATAAATCTACACAGTAAATACTAAGTAGGGGTAAAGAGCAGAAACATGGTAAATAATAAAATTATATGTGAACATTCTTATGTGCTCCCTTAGGGCCTAGTCTTCGATAATTTACTACTTAAGATGAGCCTCCTTAATTTTTTTATTGCCTCAAGCCAAAGTTTTTAACTTTTCCATGTCATATCTTCTCTACGTTTCTTCTCATAGAATAATCCATCTATCTAGAACACTTTCATTCTAAGAATATTAATTCTGAAGTGGAAATAAGGTTAGCTAACCCTCCCAGCTCTGCTTAACTTGGAGACAAAGAAACTTGAAACTTTCCAACTGTGGTAACTTCTAGACCATTCTCTTCCAGACTTTTGAATGGGCTCCAGAAAGAAGGGCCAAGCATTTTCCTTCTGTTACATATCAGTTTAACGAGCTTAGGTGATAAGCTCTCTGGGAATACTTGAAGAGTCGTGGAACCCACTGGATTTTCTGAGCATCGTGACTGTGTAACGTTCTTGGTTACAGTGCATTTTCAATCCTGTGGATTTGTGGTGCTGGCCCGTTAGGTCCATGATCAAGTTTTTCCCCTCCTTGTCTGAAAACCCGGAATGAGGCACACACTTAATGAACATGGACTTATCTTTTTTCTATTAAAACTAGAAGGTAGTTGTGACATAATATTTAGCCATTCACCCTTCATGAAGATTTGTGTTTTTTAGAGAGGAAAACCATGGTTAACTAAGACTTATTGTCCCATAAGTTATTTAAACTCACAAGCATGTTATTTAAGGCCAATCTGTATGCTTCATGGAGCCAGTATCATTCACTGGAAAAAAAGGGAGGACTTTATTATTGATGCTTTCCAAAAAAAATAATGTTTATATACTCAGGCATTGCTAATTCTTGGAATGAATAAAAATCAAAATATCAAAAATCAAAATATCAATATATACCAAAATTGGATTATATATGATAAATATATCGTATATATGACATTAAATAGTCTGAAATTAAAGAAAATCTGTTACACATGTTCTGCTGTCTTAACATTTTCAGGACATTATAAAATGCTTCTGAAGTTGTCCTCAGTTTTCTAATATACATTGTGTCTTTTTTTGTTGTTATTAATCCTCACACGAGGACATTTTCCCCTCCATTGATTTTCAGAGGGGAAGGGAGTGGGAGAGACACACAGAGAGAAACATTGATGTGGGAGAGACACATTGATTGGTTGCCTTCCCCACACTCCCTGGTTGGGACTGGGATTGAGCCTGCAGTCGAGGTCTGTGCCCTCGACCAAAGTCAAACCCAAGACCCTTCAGTCCCTGGGTAAATGCTCTAATTACTGAGAAAAACCCAGCTAGAACAGAAGTATTTCTTTAAAAAAAAAGTTCTATTTTTCTTCATTCTCACATACTTTCTTCCAAAGTTGTTATAACAATTTTACATAATTGCATTCAAAAGACCATAAAGGACTCTGCAGTGCTGAATAATTAATTGCATAGAAGCTTTAACTTGTATGTAAAGAATATTGAATAAAAGCAATAAAAATATTTTTCTTTTTGTTGCCTTTCACAGGATACTTGGAAAGAAATGTTGTGTTACAATTATGTATAAAGTTTAAGGTCTTTAACATCCGTTGACTTTTTCACTTTATTCTTTAAAGCCCATATTCTTATAATGCTCTTATTTTAAAGTAGGAGAAAGCTCTCTAAACTTAGCAGCTATCATGATGTAACACATGCAAATTGAGAAAATCATTTACTCCTTAAATTGTAAAAGTCATTCATAACTTCTGAATATACCACTCAAATCATTAGCAGATAATAATATACAAACACATGTATACTTTCCAATCACTTGACCCAGTTTATTTTTTCATTAGTAAAATGCCAGTGTGCATCGGACCTGCCAAGTCCCCATATCTGGAAAATATTGTTGCAAGGCCAACCTCACCTCGCAAAACTTTAACAAGAAATTGCAGAACTTGGCTGCTTTGAAAGACTTCAGTGCTCTCCAGTGTCTTTTGTGGATTTTCTGCTTTTGACATTTTTCTTGAAGATAGAACATGGCCATAAATAATTAAATTTTAAAAGCATATTAAAAAATGTTTAGTATGGTACTCATAACTTTCAGAAGATAGTCACATCTTACCACCATGTTATGGATATGAGAACCGCTAAGACTTCATTTCTTATTCCTTATAAGTAACGGATATGAGAAGAGCAACTTATAAATTTTTTTTCCCACCCTCGTATTTAGATGCCTGAAATCAGAGTTGCTGCTATCACCATCACATATACACAAGGTCAAGCTGCAGGTTTTTTTTTTTTAAATACATTTTATTGAATTTTTACAGAGAGGAAGGGAGAGGAATAGAGAATTAGAAACATCGATGAGAGAGAAACATTGATCAGCTGCCTCATGCACATGTCCTACTGGGGTTGTGCCCACAACCAAGGTACATGCCCTTGACTGGAATCAAACCTTGAGTCCACAGGCTGACGCTCTATCCACTGAGCCAAACCAGTTAGGGCTACAGGTTTTTAAATAATGGCAGGAACATAACAAGCTATAGCACTCTGTCCAGCTGAGAGCCTTCTGAAGGGAGGTTTTCAGTTCAGCAACAACTGAGGTCACTTGATCTTGACACTTTCAATGTCATTCCTCCTAAGGATCTTAGTAGATCTTGCTGTTTCAGTTCTTTCCAGATACCTGTTTATGTCCAGGAGCACTGCTTTTATTTAAATTAAGGACATTTGCTTAGGAGTAGGATCTAATCCACTTGCTGTAGTCCCAGTCCCACTCTTCTCGGGAAGTTTAGTCCTCAGAAAAAAATGTGAGTTCTCTGTTTTAATTCATTAAATATCATGAGAGAAGTAACTATGCCTGTCCCTTAAGTCCTGCAAGGCTAATTGTTTTTCTCTTTAAAACTAAAACTATGTGTGTGCGCCAGTATGGATGTGTATTTTGTAGGGGGTAAACTTTAGATGAGCATAAAGTCCTGTGTGAAACTGCTATTTAACTCTCAACAATCAGTGATTCATTGCCACACGTTTAAAAACACTTATTAGCAATACTTCTATGGAAGAATGTGCTTATGGTCTGGCAATCTTTATGTGTCTCTATTTCCTTTTGTAATAGAACCCCAAAGTATTAACCAAGACATTGCTAGGGACCCCCGCTTCTCTTGCATATAAGTATGATCATATGACTAAGTTCTAGCTGATGGTTTGTAAACAGAAATGATGTGTGAAATGAAGTGTCAGGTCTTTAAAGGATAGTTTCAACTATTTATTTTTTTCTTTACTTCTTCCTGCTGGTTGTATGCCATCTTTGAAGAGGTAGACAAATACCATACATTGTGGGGGTGACAGAGCAACCAAAATAAAGACACTATGATCCTCAGATTATGCAGTAACACAAAGGGTTAGTTGTTAGAGCTAGATGAGGTTAGCCTCTATTCTAACTTATACAGTCAACTTCTTCAATAATAACGTTGTCAAACACAAAAATAGAGAAGATATAACAAACATTCATAAATGTACCAGAATTGGCAAAGTTAACTTACTATAAAATAAAATAATATAACTATAAATAATATAACTATAAACAATTCATCTTTCTTCCCTTCTTATAAGTAATTGCTGTTTTTAACTTACTGATTATATATCTTTCCCATCTGTGCTTTTGCAAACGTACTGAAAACATATGTGTCCAACAAAAACAGTATTTTTATTGCATTCAAAAACTGTATATGAATATTTGCCAATGGTATATCTGATAAGGGTTTAATCTCCAAAATTTATAGGGAACTCATACAACTTAACAAAAGGATGATAAAAAAACCAATCAAAAAGTGGGCAAAGAACCTAAAAAGACACTTTTCAAAACTGGACATACAGAAGGCCAAGAGACATATGAAAACATCCTCAAAGTCACTAATCGTCTGAGAGATGCAAATTAAAATGACAATTATATACAATCTCACATCTGTTAGAATGGCTATCATCAACAAATCAACAAAAGCCAGGTGCTGGAGAGGATGTGGGGAAAAGGGAACCCTCATGCAGTGCTGGTGAAGATGCAGATCATGCAGCCACTATAGAAAACTGTATGGAGTTTCATCAAAAAGTTAAAAATGGGATTCCTATTTGACCCAGTAATCCCACATCTAGGAATATATCCCAAGAAATCATAAAAGACATATGCACCCCTATGTTCATAGCAGCAGCAGCAGCACAATTTACAATAGCCAAAATTTGGAAACAGCCTAAGTGCCCATCAGCAGATGAGTGGATTAAAAAGTAGTGGTACATCTACACAATGGAATACTATGCTGCTGTAAAAAAGAAAGAATTCTTACCATTTGCATCAGCATGGATGGACCTGGAGAACATTATGCTAAGAGAAACAGGCCAGTCGGAGAAAGAAAAATATCACATAATCTCACTCATTTGTGGAATTTAATGAACAACATAAACCAATGAACAAAAACAGAACCAGAGACATAAAACATTGAATAGTCTATCAATCTTCAGAGGGAAAGCAGGGGAGGGTGAGGGTGGAGGGTAAGAGATCAACCAAGGACTTGTATGCATCCATATAAGCATAACCAACGGATACAGACACTAGGGGGTGAGGACATGTGCTGGGGTGTGTGGGTGGCTGGGAAAAGGTCAATGGGAGAAAAAGGAGACATATGTAATACTATATGTAATACTTTAAACAATAAAAGATTAAAATAAATAAAAAAATGTAAGTCACCAGTTTTAACAATGAAAAAGCAAAACAAAACAAAAACACAGTGGTACACCTACACAATGGAATACTATGCTGCTGTAAAAAGAAGGAACTCTTATCGTTTGCAACAGCATGGATGGACCCAGAGAGCATTATGCTAATCAAAATAAGCCAGTTGGAGAAAGATAAATATCACAAGATCTCACTCATTTGTGGAATATAAAGAACAACATAAACTGATGAAGAAAAATAGATCCAGACACATAAGAAGCATCAAACAGACGATCAAACCTAAGAGGGAAGGCAAGGGCTTGTACGCATGCATATATAACCCATGGACACAGACAGTAAGGGGGTGAGGGCATGTGCTAGGTGGTGGGAGTGGCCAGGGAGAAGTCAAAGGGAGAAAAATGAGACGTAATACTTTAAATAATAAAGAATTTAAATGAGACGTAATACTTTAAATAATAAAGAATTTAAATTTTAAAAAATGAAGTAATTAATGATAGATTTAAAAAATGTTTTATATGAAGGATATCATATTATCCACTGGATTCTACAACTTTTTAAAAAACATTTTTAACTAAATTTATTGAGTTGGCATGAATTAATACAATTATACAGATTTCAAGTGAACAACTCTTTTTTTCATCCACTAGTGTTTAATTCATTTACTTTTATCATGCTATGGATATATTTTAAATCTCTTTGCCATTTTTTATTTTTGTGTGTTTTAACACTTTGATTTTATTTGTTCTACCGCATCTTCTTTCTAGCAATCTACTGAAGTGATTAAGTTTTTTTTTTTAAACCTACATCTTTTCTTTACTGATTTGCAAGTCACACCTTCTATATCCATTCTTTAGAAGTCACTGTATTTTTAAAATATGTTTTATTGATTTTTTTTTATAGAGAGAAAGGGAGAGGGATAGAGAGTTAGAAACATCAATGAGAGAGAAACATCAATCAGCTGCCTCCTGCACACCCCCTACTGGGGATGTGCCCACAACCAAGGTACATGTCCTTGACCAGAATCGAATCTGGGACCCTTGAGTCTGCAGGTCAACCTCTATCCACTGAGCCAAACCAGTTAGGGCTAGAGGTCACTTTAAAAATACACACATTATTAATAAACTCTATGATACATTACAAATCTCTATTCCAAAAGCATCTGTATTCTACTCTTGACTATGATAGTTAAAATAATCAAATGCATATTTTTAGATCCATCTTATTTATTTTGTTTTTATAATTAATATATATATACTTTTTTTCCCACAGGTCAATAACATTTATTTGACATTTGTTAATGTATATACAAAAAACACAGGAAAGATGCATAATAAAGTAATGGAAATGGTTAATTACGCAAGGGGATGTGGCTTGGATGGGGTTGGAGGATGAGGACTTTTTAATCTATAACTTGTTTTCTCTCGAAACAAGTTATAATCAATATTTATTTAGTTTCATCACAATGCTTCATTGATTTCTTTCTTCACCAATAATTCAACATCTTTCTAGGATAAATCTCCTTTTGCCAAGCATGCATTTTAGTACAGTAGTATAGTCAGTAGTGTGTACATTTGTGTACACACACACAGACACACACACACACACAATTAAATAAAAGATATTGCCTGTTGGTATATCATCTTTAGAACTGTTTAAAATGGCATTTGAAATAAAAATAAAATTCTCAGGAAAGCTAAAGGACTAGTTTTGTTTATATAAACTTTAAAAAATGTTTTATTGATTTTAGAGAGAGGAGAAGGAAGAAGGAGAGATAGAGACACATGGATACGAGAGAGAAAAATCAATAAGTTGCCTCCTATTACACACCTGACCAGGGACCAAACCCCCAACCTGGGCTGGTACCTTGACTGAGAATTGAATCAGCAACCTTTTGGTGCACAGGACAATGCTCAACCAACTGAGCCACACTAGTTAGCGCTGTTTATATTATTTTTTTAATTAATAGTAAGTCTTATCGAGAGAGTTAATATCAGAGGCTTGAATTCATATGTAGCAAATTTATTGTGAGTTAGAAAAAAACTGTTGTTAGGACATGTTTATAATAAGAGTTCAACAATGAAGGAATTAATAAAAGTAGATAAAACAAATTAATTTACAAAACCAAATTTTTGTTTCTTTTTTTCTTAAAATATTGTTAAAATAATATTAAGCAGCAGTATGTAACTTACATCTTCCTCAGGCAGTTTAATTGTGTCCTTTTAACTATACCATTATTTAATTTTATATAAATTATTATTCTCTAACTGAACCTCTACTCTACTTATGTCTGAAATGCAGAAATATGTCTTTTTTGTGATGACAAATTGATACAATTATTTTCATTTAATTATTTATATCTTAAAGGCCTTTTGGTAATCTGCTCTGCATTCATAAGGATTGAAATTAACAAAATTTCTAGTACAAACTATCCTATATAATAAAAAAGGAATATGCAAATTAGGTATCACTCCATCACAAAGATGGCCACTCCCATAGCCACAAGATGATGGTGCCCATAGCCACAAGATGGCGGTGCCCAGTCCAGCTCAGCCCTGCCACTGAAGTGGTCAGGCCTGTTAGCCAGGCAGGTGACGGGAGAGGCAGGGGGTCCGAGGGGCGGCACAGGTGATCAGAGGGGGCTGGGGGTCCCCTGCCTAAGCCAGATGCCTTTCCAGAGGTCTCAGGCATGGGCAAGGGTGGAGCCAGTGATAGGAGGGGTATGAGGGTGCCCTGCCTAGGCATAAGGCCTGGGCCAGAGGCTTCAGGCCTGGGCAGGGGCAAGGCCAGAGATAGCAGGGGCCTGGGCTTCGCAGAGTCAGTGATCTTAGGGGCAGGGGCGGAGGAGGCAATCACAGGGCCTGGGCAGGAGCAGAGCTGGTAATTGGAGGGGTAGGGTGGAGGCTGAGATCACAGGGGTCTGAGCACAGGCAAAGCTGGCAATGCAGGAGTCTGGAGGTCCCCTGACCAGGCCTGCAGCCTTGGCCAGAGACTGTAGTGGGGCAGAGGCAGAGCCGGTGATGGCAGGGGCAGCATCAGAGCTGGTGATCACAGAGGCCTGGGCTCTGTGAAGCCAGTGATTGGAGGAACTTGGGGGTCTTCTGCCCAGGCCTGCAGCCTTAGCCACAGGTTACAGGCCTGAGTAGGGGTGGAGCTAGGATTGGAGGGGCAAGGGTGGAGCTGGTGATTAGAGTGAACTACAGAGGAAACACCTTTTCTTAATGCTTATTGGCTAAGCTCCCTGTATGCTACTGGTAATATTCTTAGTAACTTGGGTAATAAGAATCCCTAAAGGCGATCTAGGGTTTTTCCACCACACTCCTGGAGAAAAAAATGAAGGTCTGCTGCTGGAGGGCTAAGAAATGTCATATCCTACCCTAGCTGGTTTGGCTCAGCCTGCGGACTGCAGGGTCTGGGTTCAATTCTGACCAAGGGCATGTACCTAGGTTGCAGGCTCCTCCCTGGCCAGAGCCCAGGTCATGGCTCATTCAGGAGACAACCAATCAAAGTGTTTCTCTCACTTTGATGTTTCTCTCTGTTTTCCCCTTCTCTTCCACATTCTCTAAAAATCAATGGGAAACATGCCTCATGTGAGAAAAGAAAGAAAGAAAGAAGGAAAGAAAGAAAGAAAGAAAGAAAGAAAGAAAGAAAGAAAGAAAGAAAGAAAGAAAGAAAGAAAAAGAAAGAAAGAAAGAAAGAAAGAAAGAAAGAAAGAAAGAAAGAAAGAAAAAAAGAAAGAAAGAAAGAAAGGTCATATCCTATGAAAGACACATCTTGAAAACGCCTAAAGAAAGTTGTCATTTCTTCATGGTGAAGGGACTGGAGTCTGTGTTGATGAAAACACCTTGATGGCTGTGGTGACTGGCAGTGGCTGCAGCAGCGGGGTGATAGTGCTGGTGGCTTCCTCTGGTTAGCCTTGTCACCTCCCACAAACGGAGACCAGATTGCGGCTTAGGCCCACTCCTCTAGGGGAGCAGGGAACAGGCCTAAGCCATCAGTAGGACACCCCCTGAGGCCACCCAATATGTGAGAGGGGGCAGGCTAGGCTGAGGAATCCCCCACCCCCGTGCACAAATTTTCTGCACAGGGCTCCTAGTTACAAAATAATTCTGTTTATTGGAAATCAATGTCATTTTTAGTTTTAAGGTTGTAATTAAAAGAGGGAAAGATTATTTTAAAAATTGGGGTTTAGGATAAAGTTTTATAAATATACAAAAAGGATAGTTTGTTCTCCAGGTCTCAATATCCACGTCTTATAAAGCACATACAGGTAGACATAAACTGTCACATTTGTCTATTTGTATTGTCAAAGCTGGTGAATTGACTTCAATTTTAAATTTATAAACATTCAGAGTTTGTTTCATCTATAACTTTTGATTTTTGTCTTTGTTTAAATCAACAGTTATTTAGGGAGAAAGCTGGGATTAATTCTTACTACTCTCTATCCCTTACCATTCATATCTTGGTGCACTCCAACATCCATGCCAGAGCATGTCCTAAAAAATAAATGTGATGTGTCCTGGACAGAATGCAGTATAATACGATCAATACAAACAATTGAACATTTTCATATGTGCTATATCATGAAAAATCTTTTAAAAACATTGGATGCTTCCCATATGGTGATCTCTGCAAACAGAAACATTGCATGTTTAGCCCTTAACCGATGAAGGAGAGAGCAGAAAAGACAAAGCTTGGAGATTGTAGGTGGAATATAGGGATTGTAGTGTAATGATTTCTGCCAATGCATTTTCCTCCAACTCCAGATTTCCCATGACCAGGTGAATTTTTCAATACATGTTTTTTTCAAGGAAAATAATCTTTCTTAGAACTTTTGGTGATGGTTGTTTAAAAATAGAAATAATGTAATGTCATAGACAGCATAGAGAAAATTTATATGGAGCAGAATTCTTTGTTTTAATCTTCAAAACATATGATGAAGGAGCATATCTTTTAGACATTCTCAGTCATATGACAAAGATAGAACTATGTATTTGTCACCCTGCTTCCTCGTCACGGACACAGAAAGACTACAATCCCCAAGATCCTTTGAGTATGCCTTGGTGTCACTGATGAAGTTCTGACCATTGGTGTGTGGAAGATGTTGAAGATATTTTCAGACATAGCTTTTAAAGCAATAACTCATATGATGCTCTCATTCTCTTTTCCTACTTTACAGTGATTCTGGAGGCCACTGGCAACAAGGGACATCATTATAAAATGGAAATAGCCTAGTTCCTGAGTTGCTGCTTGGCGAAGAGCTGCTGAGTAAAACTGAGAGACCCTCACACCCATATTAGACTGTGACATGAACAAAAAAATCCTTTTCTTACAGTAAGATGTTGAAATGTATTTGTTATTGCAATATAACTACCTTATTCTGATCGATACAGAAAACAAAAACTAAAATATGTGACAATAGTGAAGAGATTCAGTCAAGTGGTGAAGACTCAGGTAGGTGTTGGAGGCTAGAAAGATGGTAATAAGTATTATCCAGGAAGAAAGCATTTAGTAATATTTGGATGTGCAGCTCCTTGAGAGGAAGCCTATGCAACTAGGACACATGGATGGATAAAATGAAAGCATGAGTGTGTGTGGTTATTGACGGTACCTGACAAATTATTACAAAGGAAATGAACAGACAGTTTTATGAGCATAAAGGAAAGAGAATAGGGATGATAGCTATGTTACCCCTTGTGGTGCTAGATTGCAAACACTAAGGGGTGGGATTACAAAGATTTCATGCCAAGGTCATGTTATGATCGTAAGTTGGTTAAATTCACATGGTGAAAAGAACATACTGACACCTGTGGCATTTAATACAACTCTCAACTAAACAAAGGAACCATGGAAAAAAGAATTTAAGGGTGTTGCCTTGTACCTGTCACTCTTAAATAACTGAGAGGTAGACATGGTGATGGGAACAAGGAAATTAATTAGTCTTGTGATTTAAATCAAGGAAAGAACTATGGGTATGGTCTTAGACTTAGGGAACTGACTGGAAGTAAACAGAAAAAGCCTACAGTTTTTGCAAGAAACATATTGCCAAAATCTGGACTGTTTAACACCAAAACTAAGACTTAGGCTTTCATTATTAAGAGAAAGGAATTCCTGCCCTGACCGGTTTGGCTCAGTGGATAGAGCGTCAGCCTGTGGACTGAAAGGTCCCAGGTTTGATTCCGGTCAAGGGCATGTACCAGGTTGCAGGCACATCCCAGTGAGAGGTGTGCAGGAGGCAGCTGATGGATGTTTCTCTCTCATCGATGTTTCTAACTCTCTATCCTTCTCCCTTCCTCTCTGCAAAAAATCAATAAAATATATTTTTAAAAAAAGAGAAAGGAATTCCCATTTCAGAGGTAAACTGAAGCAGATTCATGAACAGGGAATAACTTCCCAGAACCTGCCATCCAAGAGGACAGGTCTAAGGGAGTTGTTTCCCCAGAGAAACAGAGAAAAGGCCTAATCAAGAGTCTCCATCAACCTCCAAGTAAAGTGCTTTCCTAATAGCTGCCAGTGAGATTTCAAGATATTTATCAAACAATGACTGCTGCTTATTGTCCACATTCCTCATTTCTGATCAAACATGTTTATTGTAGACAATCTCTCCCTCTATCAGGCATGTAGAGACAGACAACTTATCATTTTAGTTGATAAGTCATTGGATCTTTAGGGGTCATATCTGGCCCCATGAGAGACTATTTCACATTCCTGATGATCCTGGTCTTTAAAAATATGCAATAATATGATAGAAATGGCTAGAATTGGTCATCCTAGGAAGGGGACCAGAATCTTCAGTACATAAAAGGAGTAAAATAGTTTGGTGATCAGAATAGTAGATTGTTGAAGAGTTAGCGTTAGGTTTCCACATCATATACCTGAGTCTGGCCAATGAAATGTGGATCCTACTGTGTGCTTGGAAGCTTTGTGTTCAAGGTGGCAGACCTACAACATTGCTAATTGCTAATTTGCTGTGTGATGAGTTCATCTCTTCAGCCATGCTTCAGTCATGAGCAAAATCATGGCAACTTAGGAAGGAAGGAGCAGGAGCAGTACCATCCAAACAAGGCATTGATTTCTTAAGAAGTAGGGCTGATATTTAGTGTTTATTACACAGAAATAGACACACACATATATATTCACATATACATATGCAGACTCCTTTGTAATATAAACACTTGTTATTAATTACATATTAAGAAATGCTTCTTAGAGCAAATAGTTTAGAAATGTTGGGAAAGTATGAACTATTCCTAAAGACAATGCTTCTGAAATAGTAACCAGTGGGAACTTGTGGGAAGGGCAATCTCATTGAGTTTTTTCACTGTAAAACATGTATAACAAGATGTAATTTTCCTGTTATTTTGAGGACTAGCAATGATGCATACAAAAGCCAAGAAGAAAGCCCAACATATGGGAACGATTGATAATTGTAATTATTTGTGGCAATGCCATTATTTTCAGAATGGAGAGAAATTAAGAACATGCTGTTTTATAAATGATGCAGACAGATGTTCATTCCTCAAGTAAGATAGTAGGTACAATTGCTGCCAATATCTGACCCTCATAGAATCTGTCATTTGACATTTGTCTTTCCTAAATTTTCACATCTAAATGGTAGAAAAGAAAGTGGCATTACAGAAAGTAATACAATATGTGTTCAATAGTTTGGACATAAAGTGATATTTTGTCTTATATTAGTGATACTTCGGGGTTCTAACTCACTTGGGTTCAGCTGTGGGGCTCAAGATATGTTGGGTGCAATGGATGGAAGGAGATAGCAAAGTTGCAGATCAGGGACCCCCTGTGGCTTGGCTGGGCCTCTGCTCAGAACTCTAGTACTTGCTCTCTGTTGTATAATTAGGAAAGTTTCTTGTTCCATATCGTAAACTGATGTGGATCCAAATTTTCACAGCATGTAGTTATTTAGAAAAACCGCCCTGGGGCTGAGTCACTTGGCTGTTATCTTTTTGTTATCTATTTTCCCCATTATTTTGCCCTCTCTGATTTCCACTGTGCAGCCTTCCTTGGATTGCTCATTTTCTATCATCATCTCTAACATCTTAATGGTTTAGCATTGCAAAATATTTCTTAAAGTCAACTTTAATGAATCTGTTGGCACTATGCCACCTGAATCCACAAAAAAGAGTAAAAAATTCAAGATTCTATTGATTGAGATAGATTTCCTCCTAACATTCTGTAGATAAAAGGAAACTAAGCACACTTTTGAAAATAATAGATATCACACTCTTGCAAAACAACATTTTTGTCAGCTAATTGTAAATGAATGAGAAGCATATGGATTAAGTTTCCATAAAAAAACACACATATTTATAAATTCAATAGATTTTTTTTGGCAAAAAAAATTCAATAGATTTATTTTGCCAATTTCAAAATATTTGGAAACACTTGAGAATTATTTTCAAACATTAAAAGTCACAGAATATTTATTATTTTTCGAACCATAAAAGAAAGAAAGAAAAGAACTATAAAGTTACTTATACAAAAATAATTATCAAGTGGATAGAGTTGTAATCTTGATAGCCCATGGATTATTTCAAATCTAATTATCTGACAGAAAAGAACATCATGTTTTGAAAACCAGAAGCATGTTGGAAAACTCAGGAAAACATTAAAAACCCAAGACATGAAACTATGCTGCTTACTCTCAAAAGATACATTTCATATTAATACGAATGAGTATTTATTGAACTTAAAATAAGAGAATAAAATGTACTGTGTATCACTGGTTTTAAACAGTACTTAACCAATATGACTTTAGATCTTATAAAATTAAACAAAATCCTGTTTTAATTGTATTGGATTCAGTGATAAAAATGTAAGGTGATTCTATTAATTATGACTTTTTGATTTCGTCGTCTAAGATGGCTTAAGTAATCTTAGACAAAAATATTTCAAACATTTAAGGGAAAAGGAAATATATTGGATACCACAATGCAGAAGTCCAGGCCACGGGCTAAGTTTTGTCATAAGAAAATGTGTGCAGGCCCAGACTCACTGGCTCAGTGGTTGAGTGTCAACCTATGGACCAGGAGGTCATGATTCAATTCCCGGTTGTGGCACATGCCTGGGTTGCAAGTTTGATTCCCAGTGTGGCCATGCAAGAGGCAGCCAATTAATGATTCTATCTCATCATTGATTTTTCTATCTTTCTCTTCCTCTAAAGTTAATAAAAATATATTCAAAAAATTTTAAGTGTCCAGGAACTCATTTCCTGATGCTTATTTCCCCTCTCTATGTTGGCCTTTTTCTTAGGCAGTATGTCAGAAAATGTCAGTGAAAAACTTCCAGCTCTTAGGTTCCCAATCATCATGGCAAAACAAACCTCTTTGGGACAGTTCTAACAAAAGAGATTAAGATTCTGCGATGCTTCGGTGTGATGTATTCACCTCTTCGCAGCCATGCTTCAGTCATGAGCAAAATCATGGCAACTTAGGGAGGCAGGAGCAGGATCAGTACCATCCAAACAAGATGGACTGAGGGTGGAGGCATTGGTTTCTCAATAAATAGGGATGATATTTCCAAAAGAAATGAGAAGGGATACTAATCTAATCTAATAAAAGCATAATATTAAAATTGACCATCCTTTCAGACGCCTAAGCCACACCCACCAGCCAATCAGAGCGACTGTATGCAAATTAGCCTAGCCAAGATGGCGGAGGCCGCAGCCCTGGAGAAGCCGCACACTGGGGTCCAGCTGTAGCGCAGGATGGAAGAGCGAGCAGGCCAGTGGTCGAAGCTGTGGGCGGGGGGAGCAGGGTGGGAGGAGTGAGCAGCCCTGAGGCTGCAGCCTGGAATCGATCATTGTGGGGCACACACACGGGCCTCCCTGTGTGTGGCCTCCCCGTGTGTGCCCCAGCCACCCAATCGCTTCTCAGGTGGATGGCCACGAGGGTCAATGGGAGCTGTGGGCAGCCTGAAAACAGCCCTCAGCCCCTCACCCAGGCTGGCCAGGCACCCCAGTAGGGACCCGAACCCTGAAGGGGCTGTGGCCAGCCTGAAAACTGCCCTCAGCCCCTCACCCAGGCTTGCCACACTCCCATGGGGTGAGGGTTCCCACTGGGGAGTTTGGCCAGCCTGCAAACAGACATTGGCCCCTCACCCAGGCTGGCCAGACACACCAGCAGGTGGACATCCCCAGAGGAGTCCCAGACTGCGAGAGGGCACAGGCTGGGCTGAGGGACCCCCCTCCCCCCAAGTGCACAAATTTTTGTGCACTGGGCCCCTAGTCAGACAATAATATCAGAGACTTACAAAGAGGAGTATTTTTTATTTCCTTCTAGTACTGTCTACAATTTCTATAACATCAGTGACATTATTCGCTATCCTGGTGTAATGTACTATGTTGGTTGTTTTCTGAAATGTGATAAAAATGAATGACTTAATGATCCCTGCCTGGTTAAGGCTATTTTTTCTTCAGAACAGTCTAGTGTGTTTTAATTGAACAGGTCTAGGGGAAGTGGACTCTGCCCTCTTTGAACTTTCTCTTAGATCCTTTTTGTTTGTTTTTCTTTAAGATTGCTTTGTGATTGTCTTCCCTCTTTTCTCCCCAGCAATTTATCAATGAGGCTAGTGCAGGAAGTCTGGCCCTGAGCTCTCTGCCTCAGAGAATTTGGGGCCAGGGAAGACTGGCAGAGGTCCCAAAGATAGAAGATATGGATACGGTGATTGAGATCATATCTGCTTAGGCTTGAGGAGAAATCTTTCCTTGGGTTTCTTTTTTGAACTATTCTCCTCATCAAAATTGTAAGATTCCAAGAGTCAAGATCAGCCAGATGGGGTCAGGATCAGGGGAAAGGAGCCCAAGAAATATTCTGGTTAACCTCTAAAATATGTGTAATGAGCTGTAGAATCTCATGCTATGCAGTAAGATAAAAGACCGACTGCATAGGGTTCTGGACACAGCTCTGGCTAGTGATAAAGTCTATCCTCTGTTTATCTTCTTGTACCACTTCTACAAGCAGAACAGGGCTTGTTGAGGATTCCAAGATAGTGTTTGTCATTTTTGTATCTTCTTTGATGACACAAAGACTAGTTATAAAAGTTACCCTGTGAGGGATTTTACAAAGAAAAGAAGATCTCTGTGGAAAGAGCTATATATTTAAACAAGAAAGAAAGAAAGCAAAAAGGAAGAAAGAGGAAAAATTAAATTAAAAAAACCTTAAATATAAGAAATTTGTTTAGGTATAGAAAAATCAGGGTAAATTTAGTATTCAATTTGCTTTGTGGCTTCTTGAACAACCTTAAAAGGAAGATTTTCCATCCAGAGTCAGTTTTTACGGACGTGTTAAAAAGTAAATTGAAAACTAAAGAATGTTTTTAGATATTTTAGTCAGATTTAAAAAAAATTATTTTTGCATAATGTTGAGTGATTTAATCCCCTGTGCTTAAATTATATTACAATTTAACAGACAAAGCAAACAATGTCTTTGTTAGTTAGTGCTACTTAATCTACACATCCTGTTTATGTTTTCATTGTACTTTTCTCACTGTTAAGAAGTATTTCTGTAATTCCTGTTTTATTTCATGAGTGACTCGAGAAGCATTTACTCTGTCTAAATAGTTATAATAATATTTGTTAGTCACTCAAACATTTTCATCTTCATTTCATGAAATTCTTGTGAGTAGAAATATATCAACACTGAAGCACTAGCTACTCATTTGTGTAATATTTATTTTTCTAATATACTAACAGATGTATAATGAGATAAACAATGACAATCATATTTGCTGATATTTCTACAACACTTTTGTGTGTGACAATCATTGCTTTAAATATCTTACATGTCTAAATATGTTTTATTCTCAAGGCAAACTATTAAATTAGTTGTTACTATTATTCACATTTTACCAGGAGGACACTGAGCACTGACAAATAAATACAATCCATTTTTTTTGCTGTTTTATTTTTTAAAGCTTTTTTGAACATGTATTAAAAGAATGCTTGAGTGAAATGAAACTTACTTTTTACAACAATCTTTGTAATTAATGGATGCTAAGCAATCATATGATATAAAATATACTACAGTTGCTTTAAAAATAGCTTCCTAAAATTGAGGTACAAAAATAAATATTACAAAATGTATGCATAAAATGTTTGTCAAACTTAGAATTGTAATAACATCATTTGATTGAAAACCCGTAATCATTCAACAGACATTTGTCAGGCATTTCCACTTTTGCTGATTTTTTATTTTCCCTAAAAGGAAAAGTCAAAAGGCAATTAAGAAACACACACACACACACACACACACACACACAGTTTAGAATCTATTTTCATTAAGATAAATCATTGTGTATTCTCAGGTTCTATTGGCAAATTTTTAGCTTTATTGAGGTACTAGGGGCCCGGTGCACAAAAATTTGTGCACTCGGAGGGTGGGGGGGTCTCTCAGCCCGGCCTGTGCCCTCTTGCAGTCTGGGACACCTCGGGAGGGATGTCCACCTGCTGGCATGCCTGGCCAGCCTGGGTGAGGGGTTGAGAACCATTTTCAGGCTGCCCACAGCCCCTTCAGGGTTCGTGCACTGGGGGGTGGGAGGGCTGGTGAGTGCAGGCCTGGACGTTTCTCACCGGAGGGCCCACGATTGCACACGCCTGGTGGGCCCACACCGCTGAGGGGACACACGTGGCGCAGAGTTGGGTGGCGAGCCAGGGGCGGACGCTGGTGCAGAATCCCTTGGTGGGGCCCTGCTGCTGAGCAAACACACCCGGGGTGGAGCTGGGCAGTGAACTGGCTTCGGATTCTCTGCACTGTGCAGCAGACGCTCCCGCACGCCCTGTGGAGGCTCCTGGGGGGCGGATGAAGGTATCGGACCCTGGACGGGTGTACCTGGACACCCTGCGGAGGCCTGCGGGGCAGAGCCAGGCAGTGGATCCAGGACGGCTGCTCCTGCACACCCTGCAGAGGCCCCCAGGGGGTGGAGCCAGGCAGTGGACCCGGGACAGGTACTCCTGGATACTCCTTGGAGGCTCTCGGGGGCGGAGCTAGGCAGCAGACCCAGGACAGCTGCTCCTGGACGCCCCAAGGAGGCCCCAGGCCAGACCCCCCCCCCCCCCACTGAGCTGACACACCTGGCACAGCTTTGCCGGCCGGCCGTGGAGGCTCCCAGTGCAGAGCTGCCCTGCCAGCCTCCATTTTGTCTGGGCTAATTTGCATACAGCTGCTCTGATTGGCTGGTGGGCGTGGCCGTGAGCAGAGGCTCAGCCAGCCTAGGCAGGCAGTTGCAACAGAAGCCTTTGGTTTGCTCTAGCTCCATGGCTGTTGGCCAGGTTAATTTGCATACAGCCGCTCTGATTGGCTGGTGGTAATGGTCAATTTGCATGTTTCTCTTATTATATTAGATAATTGAAAAAATTTAAGATATTTAAAGGGTATACTATTATGATTTAATATTCATTTACATTGGAAGAGGATTCTCACTGTCTAGTTAGTGAGCACACATTTTATGTATGTATGTATGTATTTATTTTATTTACTAGATGCCTAGTGCACAAAATTTGTGCATGGCTCGGGGGGGTGGATCCTCAACCCCGTCTGTGCCCTCTCACAGTCTGGGAACCCTCAGGGGATGTCCTGCATTGAGTGTCTTCCCTCTGGTGGTCAGTGCACATCATAGCAACCTGTCATTCTGCCATGGGGCTGAAACCGGCTCTGGGACATCCCCCGAGGGGTCCCAGATTGCGAGAGGGCACAGGCCAAGCCAAAGGACTCCACTGGTGCACAATTGGGTCTGGGGAGGGATGCAGGAGGTTGGCCAGTTGGGGAAGGATCACGGGAGGGCTTCAGGGCATGTCCGGCCCATCTTGATCAATTGGCCAGACCCCAGCAGCAAGTTAACTTACTGGTTGGAGTGTCTGCCCCCTGGGTGTCAGTGCATGTCATAGTGAGTGGTTGAGCAGCCTTAGCATATCATTAGCATATTATGCTTTGATTGGTTGAATGGCTGACTGGACAGTTATCATATTAAGCTTTTATTGTATAGGATTTTGAGTAAGGAACTCTAACAATATGGGTTCTTTGAAACTTAACCACTTTAAAATAAGTATATAAACTCTCTATAGAAAAGCCTATGTGACTGTTATGACTGGATGACCGGATGACCAGGTGATCGGCCAGTAGCTATGACGTGCACTGACCACCAGAGGCAGATGCTTAATGGAGGAGTTGCCCCCTAGTGGTCAGTGCACTCCTGCAGCTAACCTCCCACCACTGGCCAAACTCCCTCAGTCCCTTCCCCTAGCCAGCTGGCCCCGATTGGCTTGATTGTGACTGGGCAAGACAACCCCCATGGGCCACAATCACCTGCCAGGCCGAAGGACCCCACCCATGCACGAATTTGTGCACTGGGTCTCTACTGTACATATAATATGGACCAGTTTGTCTTTTAAAATTAACAGTTATAGTAAATGGAGTTTTCTTATCATATACTGAAAGCTCGATGCACAAAATTTGTGCAAGAGTAATTTTTCCTTCCTTCAGTTGTTGGCACTGGCTTCTGTCTGGCGCCCAGATCCAGGCTTTCCTCTGGCTACCAGCAAGTGCCCGGGACCTAAGCTTCCCTCGCAGCCCTGGCTTCATCCAGGATGTAGTACAGAAGGACGTCCAGTCTAATTAGCATGTTACACATTTATTATTATAGATTATTATAGCTCATTAGAAACTGGCTTTCCAAATGATACTCTTCTAAAACTGAAATAAATTGTATGGTGCACAAAGCTATGTCACCACTGCATCTGCTATGTTCATCTTACTTCCAGATGTTCACATCACCCCCCTTCCTTTCACAAAACAACGCCTAGAGAAGAACCAACTCTGAGATTTGAAAAATAAGCAAATATCTAGGCTCTGGTACTATTTACCAGTAGACCAACACAAATTGGAATAGATGCTCCAAAATTTCCTTTGTTGTAACTCCATGGTTAAAGTCTATGCCATTCCTACAGGGTTGTCATCACACAATTAGCATTTTTATTATGTCTGGGATTAGTGATTGTTAACCTCAAACATATGATGTTCTGATTTAGCAGTTTAAATGTATCTAGACTTTCATTTTCTGGAATCACTTTTATCATTTTTATTCTGGAAGTGTATTAAATTGTATAAAGTATATTTATTTTTTATTATTTTTAATCTTCAACTGAGGGTATTGTTGCATTGTCTTTTAGAGAGAATGGAAAAGAGAGGGAAAGACAGAAAGAAATACCAATGTGAAAGAAAGACACTGATTGGTTTTCTGCAATCGAGGTATGAACCCCTGACCAGAATTGAACCCTGGACCCTTTGGTCCACAGATGCTCTATCCTCTTAGCCAAACCTGCTAAGGCATATTGTATGAAGTTTAAAAGAGGCATAGCCTGTATCTTTGGGGAAAATACAATTAATCACAGAAGATTAAGTCTATCTCTGAAATGTTTCATTAGTTCACTATGTTCACATGATAAAAAACCATGTGAACATAGAATTGCAGAAATCTCAGCACCAGATTCTAGCCATGCTGTCTTTGAGGTATGTCATTTTGGGGGCAAGACACCTAACATTTTACTGACAATATTTCACCATTATAAAATTGGAATTATAATAACTATTCACATTGGAATGGAAAGAATTATATATAATGATAGAAAGATACCTGGCTCATAATAGATTCCTAAATGATATTCATTTTCTTCATTTTCATTTGCATTAATAGAAAAATATTATCCTGAAAGAAAAATCATCTAATAAGTATGAAAACTCATTAAAGTTTCTTGCATGGACTTCCATTTGCCCTGTTACTCCAAATGATGCTTTAATTTTTAATCACAACCACAAACTCTTGTATAGATTATGCATATTATAGAAGGATGGGAAATGGATAATATATGCATACTAGAGGCCTGGTACATGAAATTCGTGCATGGGGGGAGGATGGGGTCCCGCAGCCAGGCCTGTCCCTCTCAGAGTCTGGGACCCCTCAGTGGACATCCTACTGATGGCCGCAGTCTGGCAGGCACTGTGTGTGTGTGTGTGTGTGTGTCCTCTGGGGGCCTGCCCTCAGCTGCACTACAGAGTCTCAGAGCAGGCACTCTGTGTGTGTGTGTGTCCCCACTGGGGCCTGCCCCCAGCAGCATCAGAGGCTCAGAGCAGTAGCCTTGTGTGTGTGTGTCTGTCTGCTAGAGGCCTGCCCCCAGGCACACTGTGGAGGCTTGGAGCAGGCACCCCTCTGTGTTGAACTCTCAGGTTCCTGGCCTCCCCTACATGTTGTTCTCTCCCTTGAGCTGTGGCCAGGGATGGGTGCTGCCTGAGGTCCACGTTTGCCTGCTCCCAGATCTCGCCCTGGTGATGGGGAAGTGGGCAGGCCCCACCTGTGCGCTGCCCCGCAGCTGGGCAGGCCCTGCCTGCTCCCAGGTTGCCACTGCCTGCTGGCTGTGCTTGCCTTCTCCAGGGCAGGAGATCTGCTCATGGGTTGCTGAGGCAATGCCTGCTGGGCTCATGTTGTCAAAGTGATGCCGCCAGTGTCTTGCCCAACCACTATGGGCGC
>PVJC01017595.1:0-32300 GCA_004026665.1 Murina feae | reverse complement strand
AACTCTTATAAAATTTGGAGTAAAGCCTGGACAAGAAATAAAATTTACCAATCTACCAAAATTTTCCAAGCCTACCATGACAGCAAATACCTTTCTCCCTCTGCCTCTCATCTCAGCATCTAAAATGTTTCAAGGAAAAGGAATTAAAGTGCGTGTCACTACAGTCCTTTGTAACATGACATCAAAATTTTATGTTCTCCATTCATTCTATACCACGTTTAAATGCAACTGCTAGCAAGGGAACATTACTGCATGTCTGTCTGCATGAAAAATTGACGATATCTCCTTTGTAATGCATCCCAAAGCTCTCCCATGTATGCATTATTTCTTTATTATTTATTTGGAGTCTCTGCTTGCCAGTGATGCAGTGGGATGAGAGATAATAAGCCAGTATGTCCTCCTGCCCTGAATGTCATCTTGTAAGAGACCGGCTATATTCGTCCTTTCCCTCTGTCCTTTCCCCTTCCACACTGGAGGACACTGCATTGATGGAAAATATGACTTGTATTATACCTCATCATTTCCAGAACTTCCCTACTAAGGCCCAACAGTTTGCAAGGCAGCTCAGAAAACATGCAAAGAAGGAAGATATAAGGCTGGAGGAAAAGATACGCCATGGTTCAAGACCTATGGATTGCAGATGCCAAGCTTACTTTGTAATGTGTTTACTTTCATTCCTAACTACTCTAATAAAAGAGTAATATGGAAATTAACCATCTCTCCAAGATGCCTAAGCCACGCCCACCAGCCAATCAGAGCGGCTGTATGAAAATTAACCCAGCCAAGATGGAGGCCAGCAGCCACGGAGCAAGCAGCGGTGGGTGCGGCATGGGCTGTGGCGGTGGCGGGGTGGGCGGTGGCGAGTGGCAGCCAGTCAGGGTTTGGCGTGAACCTGTGCGACCTGGACAAGTTCCTGGAGACCCTAGAGTTCTTTGAGCTACTGGGGCCAGACTATGGGGCCAACTGCGAGGTGGGTGTCTTGCTCTCCATGGAGCCTCTGGAAGGGTTCCCCTTCCACGGTCCTGCGGGGGCCCTGAGATGGAGCCTGTGCTCTTTGAGCTGCCAGCGGCGATGGGGGTGAGCCTACCGTATCCCTAGCCCTGGAGCGCCCCAGGCTCTCCAGCGACCAAGAAGACATCCCTGGCTGCGAGAGGGCACAGGCCGGGCTGAGGGACCCCCCGCACCCCCACTCCCACCGAATGCACAAATTTTTGTGCACTGGGCCCCTAGGTCTCTAACAAAGAGGGTTATTATTTTCTTACCATTTAAAAAAAATATATTTATTTTGATTTTAGAGAGGAAGGGAGAGGGAGAGATAGAAACAAGCAATGATTCTCATCGGCTGCCTCCTGCACACCCCCCACTGGGAACTGAGCCAGCAACTCAAGCATGTGCCCTGGCTGGAAATTGAACCGTGACCTCCTGGTTCAAAGGTCGATGCTCAACCACTGAGCCAAGCGTATTGCCATTTCAGAGATGAGTTGATTGTGACTCAGAATTTAAAGAATTTCTGATTCGCGTAGCTGACAATTGGCAAAGCCGGGATTTACAAACTAGATCCCTGGCCCCCCGAGGATTAGCCCTTGCCGCACTGCCTTGGCAGGTCTCCTTCCTGCATTGTCTGTCTTTTCTTCGAGTCTGCCAGTTTAATCAGCTAAGAACTAAAATTCCTTTCTACGGCGTTTGCTATTTAGAATCGCTGCTACTGATGAGGAACTAAAATCCATTTGACACAGCGTGTTTTGAACAATGATGGCCAAGCTCCGTGTCTCAGGACCAACAATGTATCTACGAAGCTCAAAAAAAAATCTTCAGAAATACCTTCAAAATAGCAAAATCAAATTCTTTTCAATTTTCTGACTTCATTTTTCTATAGCGCTTTTAGAAAAATAATAGGATAATTACAAAGGCATCAGTATATGGTATTTAAGTCATTTAAAAAATACAGTACTCTCAGAACATGTAGAATATATTATTCATCCCTATTCATCTCCTGCGTCCAAGAAGAAATAAACAAGGTAGATCTGGCTAAGTTCCACTTGCCTCTGCTTCCTTCATTGCTGCTCTGCTTTATGCACTCAAACCTACAGGCTACAACTGCTAAGCTTTCTCACCAATTAGATTTAGCCAGTGAGAGACACAGGAACAGCAACTATCAAAGAGAAAGTCAAGATATTTTTATCGCCGCCCTCTCCCTGCTGGGTGATGGTGTTGGCAGTGGCTACGTTCTTTTATCTGCATCCACAGTCCTGTCATGAGGCTGTTTTCCGTCTGCTGTGGCTTCTCTCTCATTCCAGGGACAGCTTCCTCTCCACAGCCCTTCAGCTCTCAGCAGTTACCTGTCCCCTGGTGATTCAGTAGCACACCATTAAGCTCTTTTCGGTTGGCTCCATGGTTGTGACAAGTGTCTCCTGCAGGAACCCCTGGTGCTAGAGTAATGACTTCCAGAGACATTCCCAAAGTACACTCTCAAAATAGGGTAACAGGCTAGGGCTGCTCATGTAGTTCACCAACACAGAGAACTCCCCCCGGAAAGGGAAACAGACCTTGGAACTCCGTGGCCTGCAAACCAACATTAGCGGTAGTGTGGGATGAAGGTCAGGTGAAGGGCAAGTTGGGCACTTTAGTTACCAAAGCAATAATAGTGTTTACCCAGCTGGTGAAGAGGGATAACTATTTGCGACTGCCCTGGGGAATGCACACAAAGAAAACTATGCATTTAAAGTGTTGACTTAATTCCAAGTACCGGGGCTTGCAACCCAGCAAGCCTTACAGCCTGATATTCAACCATGTCTGCCCAACACAGCCACATACACAGCTTGCAAGTCTCCTACATTAAGGCAACGCGTTGGCTGAGAAGTGGGATTCTGACACTAGGGATAGGACAATAGGTGAAGCACCCTTGATGCTGAGAACTCAAAACCTCCAAATCCCTGTGTCGCCATCAGATGGACATGAGTGAAGAAATAGCATATTAAATTTGGACTAAATTTATTTATATGCATGCACTCTCTTGGGATTTGATAAACTGACTTAAGCACCTGGGAATGGTATTATCCTTCTGCATAACTGGTTAATTCAAGTCTTTTATCAATAAGCAGCTCTATAAGTGTGCCCCAACCTGTATGTAAGCTTGCGAGCCACCCGTAACTCTAATCCTGGAAGGGACAGGAGTGCATCTTGGTACCCAGATGCTAATAGAAACCTATAATAATGCAACAAGAAAAGACCAGTTAAGACTTGAATTTCATGTCAGTTAAGTCCTAGGTGCTATCAGTCCATGAGGAGAACATGAAATGGGTAGTGAAAGGGGGAATTGTGATTATTAATGTAAATAGCCTGGCAGAAACAGGGGCACCAGCAGCTGTGTTTTGTGTCAATTATTTTTTTCTCCCATATTTCCCTGTTTCCGGGTTAGAATTATGACTAAATTAACATCCCTTGAAATAATATGACTAAATTAACATCCCTTGAAATAATATAGTTGTCAATGGAAATTTTGTTTATCCTATGTTGGGGATGTAAGTGTGTGGTTTTGTTTTTATTTTGTGTTTAATTAAGGAAAATATAACAAGCAAAGGGTAATAATGAATTCTGAGTGAAAAACTGGGAGAAATGAGCTGGGAATTCTGTTTGCCTACCTAGGTATTACATGTCTGTCTGTCTGCCTGCCTATCTACCTATCTATCTATCTATCCACTAGTATCTATCTACCTATTTATCTGGAAGCCAAAAAGAGCCAAGGTCTTTAATATATGTATATGTGTATGTGTGTGTATGTGTGTGTATGTATATGTATATGTGTATGTGTGTGTATGTGTATATGTATGTGTATGTGTATGTGAAGGTGAGAGGAGAGGGGTTGGACTATTTTTCCTCCTGGTGCCCTCCCTGCCAGGCTGTAGTCTGGTTGTGTGTGACTTATCTACCCAGAGATCTCCCTGTCAAATAGTACTCATGCTTTGGCTAAAGCATTAATGTGGTTCCAGGCCAGCTCCTTCTCCTTGGCCAAGATCTTGGCCTGCTTACAGCTGTCCACCATTCCCATCACTTGCTTTTTAATTTTCCCTGCACCTGGTCTCTTCATTGCACTCTTCAGTTCACTCAGAGTATGGATCCACTTCCTGCCAGGAGCCTGACTCATACACAGTTGTTATGTCTGTGAATATCAAGTCAGCTGTATCCAGTGATTCAAGACTCTGGAACACCCTCCCAAGGATATTATTACATAATGTTTCTTTTATGAGCTAAGAAAAAATTTAGGTCTTTGTAGAAGGATGACTTCATTTCTTCTACTTAAAGAGATTAATGTTTAATGCTACTGTGAATTATATAATTCCTTCTTTGTAGTTATTTATCTAATAAAATATTTACTAATCATCTCCATTTGCTTAGCACTAAGGGTACAATAGTGAACAAGTCCTCACTCATATGGAGCTTCAGGACATTAAAAATAAATCAAATAAGTAAGGTAAGTACAGATGATTCCTGTCTTGGGAAGGATTAAGTCAGGCGATGCCATGGAGAGTAACTGCTGGGGGATATTTTAGATCTGAGGGGTAGGACAGTGTGGGAGGGGGTTGGGGTGACCTCCCTCATTTCCCATTGTCTACTTTAGTTCAGGTGTTTACATTCTCATGCACTCCTGGGGAATGGCTCATCCCTGCCCGGGAGGTAAACGTTGATGACTGTAAATTAATGATGATAACTCCAGCATGGCACACACCCCATCCAATGAGACATACAGGGATAACGGCAGTTATAAAAGAAGACATGGCATTATAATATATACATTTGCATTATAGTATATATATCTACATTACATAACATATTTGTATGTACATTTACAAAATGACCACCACTGTAAGTCTCGTTAGTACCTGTCACCATACAGTTACAGATCTTTTTATTGTGATGAGGAGTTTTCAGATTTACTCTCTTAGCAGTGCACTACAGTAATGTTAACTATATAGTCACCAGGCTGTACATGACATCCCCATGACTTATTTATTTTACAACAGGAAGTTTCTAACATAATGTTATATGTCCATTATTCCTCAATAAAAAGACATAAAACAGAAATGTTCCTTCTCCTTTGTGTGAATCGCCATAAACACCTGTGATGCTTGACACTGCAGCTGACAACTTGCAATCACGAGGTGACAAGACTGTATCCAGCCAGGTGCTGAGGACAGCAGAGCAGAACGATGAACAGAAGTGGGTCCTGGATGGCACTGCTGAGCTGATAAAACACAGACTCTCTTGCCCTATAATTACTTAAGCTACTGTTGCTTAACTTAAAAGCATCTAGGTAGGCAAGAACTCAAGGGAGCCATTACATTTAAGCTGAGACCTGAAAGTCGGGAAGAAGCTAGCAACTGAAAAAGCAGGGTACCGCATGCCAGGAGATGAGAAAAACAAGGATAAAGACCTGATGGCTGAGAAGGACAGGGCCACCAGCTGCGAAATAGCCCCTGACGGTGTGCATGCATTGTGTCCATCAGCAGTATTCCTGTTTATCTTCACATTTCTATTTCTCAGATCTCTTCTCTAGTACTTAGATGTGTTTGTGTAAGCTGTCTTAAATATTTAGAGAGTACAAAAAAAATAGAAAGAAATCCCCCCAACTTTACAGCTTTCATAAGTTAAATGATGTGTCTTGTTTTTTCCACTATCGGTTAGAACTGGAATCCCAATTTTTATTAGAAAAATATAATCACTAAAATCATCTTGATAATCCCAATATTTGAGTTCAATCTGACTCACTGGGACACAGTCTAATAGATTAGTCATAGTTTATTCTGATAATTTAATTTAGGCCATTGTGAAAAGTAAATAAATTCAGAAACATCAGCTATGCTTCCTGTTTTGTCCAGCTCGAGTGTGGTATTATACAGTTCTTATCTAATTTTCCCATGGTGCTATATAATAGTGCCCCTGGGGCTGGCTGATTCTATGGAGAAAGGCTTCCAGGCAGTCATTAAATTTGCTTTAACATAATCCCATTAGTGACTGCCAACACAATCTCTCTAATAACTACTAAGCTTCAAAACTGATGACTTATGGTTTGTTACACTGAAACAGTGAGGGCCTTTAATAATAAAAACAAGCAGCAAGCAGACAGTTCTTGAAACTCTAACCTTGCAAGACTGAAACAGTTCCCTTGTTTGGTCCAAGACCACTGTATTCAAAAATATTAGAAAATAAATACCACGTGCAACAGGAAGTTTCCCCATCACGGAGTCTGAAACCATGGTGCTAAGACTGACTTCATTTATTCTGTGGTTCTCTTTGCTCCCCCTCCCTCTACTTTTCTCTTTATTTTATACTTGAATATCTGCAGAAACGGTGCTTTGCCATCAGACTTCAGTGACTCAAGCTTTCTAAAGTTTATTACAAATCTAATATAATTCTGCAGTTGCATTGTGGGTATCTGATTTATGGATTTTAGCTAGAGACACACACAAAGAGAGTATTTCCACCCAGTATAGGCAGTGAAAACTTGATAAGGCACTGCTGAAATCAGGCTTGATAGAAAAAGGGCTATAAACACATTACAACAGTTTTAAACAAACTAGTCTAAAATGCAGGAAAACCCTGTGAGTGCTAAGTTACAGCACTGCTCACCATATTATGCAGTTAAGAGCCTGAAATTCTTGCCATTAAAAATCCTATTTTAGTACTTTTTAGTACACATATAAAAATTCCATCTGAGCAAAGATTAAGGATTTAAGGCATCAGTGGCGGGCCGGTGGGGTGAGGGGAGGATACTTTGGTTTTTTGAAGGCCTTGGCAATTGTTTTGGTTAATATAAATCAATAATCTAGAGATTATGTTCACTTCGATTTTTGTTCCTTTGTGAAAATACTTGTATAAATATGTTTTATTGATACAAATTGACAAGAGTCTAAATAATAATATAAAGTGCCTTCCACTTATGTTGTTATTTTTTAATCTGAAGCACTAAGTCTCTGATTAAAGGTAGACACTGCTTTTCAAATTATTGTCCCCAGCAATTTAGGGTATTTATCACATATATATTTCAGTAAATAGATAATGGGCAATGCATGCAAAAGATATTTTTCTACTTTTTCCCTATACAGAAAATAAAAATGTCTAATCAATAATATTCAACTGGTAGCAAATGGCAAAACTCTTAAAGCCTGCTGGGTGCCCTGACTGGTTTGGCTCAGTGGATTGAGCATTGGCCTGTGGACTGAAAGGTCCCAGGTTCTATTCTGGTCAAGGGCATGTCCCTTGGTTGCGGGCACATCCCCAGTAGGAGATGTGCAGGAGGCAGCTGATCGATGTTTCTTTCTCATCGATGTTTCTAACTCTCTATCCCTCTCCCTTCCTCTCTGCAAAAAATGAATAAAATATATTTTTTAAAAATACAGGAAAAATGTTTTTAAAATCTGCTGGGTAAGAACACACTAATGCTTAGATTTTTAATTTATCTGTATAACCCATAGCATTATTCTTTTACTCAGAAAGTGGTGAAAATGGTGAATGGAATGAGTCATGCCTAGACCCATGTTTGACAGGTTACACTGCCGGGTCCCTTATTCTCTGTGGTCCGATGTGAACAGCAAGATTCTATGGGAATAGTGTGAATTCCAAGGAATTCCAGTCATTGACAGCCTGTAATAATGGATTTCCTTTGAAATGTTGATAATTGGCATTCCTTCTTTCACCTATTTTAATAAATTACTACTCTTAGTATTATTATTATGAATTGATTATTATTACTAGCTGTACCCGGCCACGCGTTGTTGTGGCTCAGTCAACCGCAGAGGAATACAGGAGTATTCTGCATCGTACTCTGCACCTGAGCCTGTGACTGCTGCTCGTCTATTATTATGAATTTAAATCATGTGAAATATTTTAATATTTAAAAAATGTAGTGAGGCAGGAAGAATGCCACTAGGAGTCACACCCAGGGGAAAGAGATAGGATTCAGGTCTCCAGATGACTGAAGAACCTTCCAGAATGTCTCTTTGTGGCCAGAGAGAGCAGAAGGGCTATGCAAGCAGTTTGGGCCTCATGGACAGTACAGTGAGTGTAGGAGCCCCAGTGCACACTAAGGGACAGCATCAGATGGTGTTCAGGAATAAGTATTCGAGGCATTCAGGAAAGCACAGGTGACCCTGGAGACTCTCAGCATATGAATGGAGAAGGCCTACTGTCTTTCCATATCTGACCAGGAGCACACTTTCTACACCAAAATTAGTCCAAACTCAGGAGTTGTGGCTCCTGGTGAGCAAGTTGGTAGTAGCTGTTGCCAAACCAAACACTAATACTTGAACATAGATTGTGGGTCTAGACCAAGAGTTGGACTTGCCCTGCCTTCACCCACCCCAACTCATGCATGATTTTCATTTCTTTCTTAGAATGGGCACCACTTCTGCAAGAGACCGGAAGAAGACCTTGCTGACTGTGTGTGGGCAGTTGTTTTCATTCCTGAGAAATGTCGACCTTTAAGAGGTAGGTCATGTTTGGTTCTCACAGAATTGCGTAAACAGAAGGTTTTGCTGCCAAAAGTCTACATGTTGCCTGCAAACTTCTTCAGCAATTCTAACAGCAGATACTGTGGACCGAGAGTGGACAAAAGAGGTGGGAACTGTCTTTACGAGCCACTCAGCTCATCTCTTAGTAGGGACAGTATGAGGCTCAGATGAGTGCCATGAAAGACCAAAGCAAAAATATCTGACATCATCTCGTGGAAGTAGGAAGGTGGAAGGGAACGGGATGCTTGAAGGGGAAGTCAGCATGTGACCCTGAAGGAGATATTTAGGTGAAGATATTTAGGTTGGAAAAACCTTCATCTACTATAGAGCCTTCCCACGCAATAATTAGAAATACATTTTCATGCCCAGCTTAATCCCAACACTTGGCATATTTCCCTAGTTATTATGAAAAGTCAACTATAATTCATTAGTGCCCGAAATTGTTCTCAATTGTTTTCTGGGTAAAAAAGTTGTCTCAGTGATTAATTGATATCTCCTTGAGAGCCGTCACTGCTGTGGTCATCTTTCACACTCCTCAGTGTTTACCAAAACTGAAAATAGAGAACTTCATTAATAAATTCTTGTTACATGAAAGATTGACTCACCTATTTAAAAATAATGCTTGCTGACATCTTGCGAATGTGGACTACTGTACTCTGTCATCCGGAGGCAAGGAATCTCTTGAAATAGGTGAAACTTACATACTGCTGTTTTGGCCTATTTATCATTTTACATTTTCTATAAAAGTATTTGAATTATTGCCCTAACCCATTTCAATCAGTGGGTAGAGCATCAGCTTGCAGACGGAAGGGTCCCAGGTTCGATTCCGGTCAAGGGCATGTACTTTGGTTGTGGGCACATCCCCAGTAGGGGGTGTGCAGGAGGCAGCTAATCGATGTTTCTCTCTCATCAATGTTTCTAACTCTCTATCCCTCCCCTTCCTCTCTGTAAAAAATCAATAATATATATATTTTTTAAGTATTTGAATTATTGATATAATCTTAGACTCATAACTCTAGATCACCACCCAAACCTACAGGAAATACACTGTTTAGAGAACTGGATTGTCCACAAGGTTGTTGTTAAACATTGTATCAGTGAGAATCACCCTGCTTAGTAGGAAAATGATAAAGCACACAGCCCTAGCCGACATCACCCACAGACTGAAACAATGCTCTTCTTGGCTTTTTTATAATTGGTGACAGTATTAGAGATCTCCCCTTTACTCCCTTCTTGGGTTTTTGTACAAATTGCCAGTGAACATGACCCTCTTTGAACGCCCTCTTATTTCCAAACAAGCAAATATTTTTCAACAGAAGGTATTAGTTAATAGCACAGACTTTATAAAGACAATTTGAAAGATGACCAAATCAATATAAATTAAAATGTACGTATGTAGCAAAAAATTGCTGTTGTATAATTATCTTGTATACTATGCTTTAACATAAAAAGGGTATTTTATAATTGTGAGCACCTGGTGAAGATACAGAGTTCGCTCAGTTATAGTAGATGCTACTATATTACTTTGTTTCTGAGTTTGATAATTTTTCTTAAACAAGTTAATTATGATTGTTTTAAAATGTGTTCCTGAAGTAAAATACAGAGCTATATAAGAAAACACATTATCTGAAAATAATACAAAAGATAAAATAAAAAGTATTTAGAATTATTTAACAGAGCTGCTTGATTTGTTATTTCTCCTCAGAAAAATTATTTTTGTGACTTAATGTGCGCAATATGTAAAATCTGTTTGAAAAGTTTCAGTCCTGCTGGTGCTGCTCAGTGGCTGAGCATTGACTCATGAATCAGAAGGTCACGGTTCGATTTCCAGTCAGGGAACATGCCTGGGTTGTGGGCTCCATCCCCAGTGTGGGGCATGCAGGAGGCAGCCGATCCATGTTTCTCTCTCATTGACGTTTCTATCTCTCTATCCTCTCCCTTCCGCTCTCTCCAAAAAATAAAAATAAAATCAATAAAAACGTATTAAAAAGTTTTTTTTCATATGAAAAAGTTCTTTTGAACTTTATAAAGAGCCCTGAAAGCTGTTCTAATAGTTTTTATGTCACGTACATATGTATAACACATATAATATTTGTAATGTAACCAATGTAATATTTGTAATATATTTTCCCACAACACCTGAGACCATGTCATAGGACTTAGTGGGAAATGGCACTAACGTGGGCTCTTATCCTCCTTCTCTCGTACTTGTGTGAACTTGGAAAACTATGGACCCAAACAAGTTATTTAACGTCCCTTGGCCTTAGGGTCCTGTCTGTAAAACGAGAACAATGACACTTGGTTGAGCTGGGCTGGGACTTCCCTCAGCCAGCTTCTCTGTGTTGGGCCCAGGAGAAGGACTGCCAGGCTGAGGGGAAGAGGGACCCTGCTCCTTCTGGATGTTTCCCTCGTGTCCTCCACATGCCTGCCTCCTCCCTGCTCCCACTAGCATGACCCTGGCCTGGCTTCCTCACCCTGTGGCCACAGTGCATTCCTACAGCAGCATCTCAACACAGTGTGGAATTTTTTCAATGCTTGCAATGCCAGCTTTATCAGAGCTCCCCCCTCAGACACCTGCACCACAAGAGACACGGAGCCTCAAAGCCCAGAATCTTAGGCCCGTGGGGCTCCTCCTATAGCATCAGAGAGCAGCGACTTCCTCAGAGGCCTGAGTGTCAGCCCCACCAGGCTGTCCTCCAAGCTCCTAGCTTTAGTAATTCCACACTCTACCAAGGGGGGTCAGCTGCCTTCTGAAACTGCTACCTGGAATAGCTCAGTTTTCATTGTGAGCTTTTTCAATTGCCTACTTAACAATTCTTTAAGTCATATTTGTTTCCGTTAAAACAACTGATGCGATTTTTGTCTCCTTCTTGGACCTCGACTGGCATAATGGTAATCTGTACATCACAACCCTGTCCTTTTACCATTTGGCATTATTTAGTATCTCTAAAGCAGGGATGTGTCAGTGGATACACAATACTGATCAAGCCCTGCCAGCTTGGCTCAGTGGACGAGCATCAACCCATGAACCAGGAGGTCACCATTTGATTCCCGGTCAGGGCACATGCCCGGGTTGCTGGCTCGATCTCCCGTGTGGAGTATAGTATGCAATGAGGCAGCCGTTCAATGATTCTCTCTCACCATTGATGATTCTATCTCTCTTTCCCTCTCGCTTCCTCTCTCTGAAATCAATAAAAGCATATTTTAAAAAAATAATGCTGATCACGACACACAAAATTATGCTGTAGAAACCAATTGCATTTCATTTCATTTAATGGTGCTGGACACCATACAGAGCTCAGAAATTTAGTGAACCTTCTGGTTCAAGCTCTGATCAGAACACTTATGGTCAACTTACTGGAAATAAAGTATGTTATATATGGCGGCATAACCAGGAAATTTAAAAACCCAGCCTCTGAGGCTTTGGACACACAGATAGAGGAGTGTTCTAGCAGGGATATGCCACCATATTGAGCTGCTGTGAATTAGCTCTCCATTCCAGGGCAGTGAATTCCTTGTCTCTTGACCCTGGCTTTCAGGTTAGCTCACTGAAATGACACAAAGGAGCAGACAAATTGGAAGGAGTTCCAAGAAGTTCACAAGAAATGATCCAGAGCCATGGAAGGACAGAGTAATGAGGCAAGATTGCAATGACTAAACGTATTTTTATCTGGTATTCAACTAAGTGCAGTTGTGACATCTAAAAATAAGTGAGGCGGAATACGAAAAAATAATTATAGGGAAGATAATACATAATAATTAATGACTGAAAAAGAGTATGCTTTAAATAACAGGATACAAGTAAAGCAGGAACAGTTTGAGCTGATTATAGAGACTCAATTTCTCACACTGAGGTGAGAGGAGTGTTATCATCTAAAATCCCCAGCCCTTAAAAAAAGAACAGATCAAATATGTAACTATTATCTGCCAACAGCACATCTAAAATGATGCAACAGTGTTTGTCCATTTCTAATTTACAGTGGACTACATGTTCCACAAGTTATCCAACCCATTCATTCTTCTTTAATTAAAGTGCTCAGAAAAGTCTTGTAAATCTTGAAAATGCCTGTGATGTTCTTTCTAACAGGCAGAGGTAAGAGCCATGGAAAATAAATTACAAAAAGTTGAAATTATAGATCTCCATAGATACCGATTTCATTGTTTTTTAAAATATACATATTTTTATTGATTTCAGAGAGAAAGGAAGAAGGAGAGAGATAGAAGCATCAATGATGAGAGAATCATTGATTGGCTGCCTTCTGCACATCCCCTACTGGGGACTGAACCCACAACCTGAGCATGTGCTCTTGATTGGAATCGAACCCAGGACCCTTCAGTTCTCAGGCCGATGCTTTATCCACTGAGCCAAACCAGCTAGGGCCTGATTTCACTGTTTATCATTTAACAAACAAACCTCAAAGGAAAACAAGTATATTGTATTTTAGGTCTGAAATGTTTGCCTTGATTAAAAAAAATTACTGTGTTATGAAAGTTAACATGGATAAGCTTATAATCAATAGCAATGGCCAATGGATTGTTCTGTGGTAACTGGGTCACAAATGATTAATATTAGAAGGAAACAGAAAAGGTATTTTACCCAAATATTCTCAATCTCACTCATAAATCTACTTCAAAATATTTTTCTGTGTTCCTCTTTAGTCAACCTTTCTCTCATATTTAAGATTTAAGTTAATCATCCTTGTGGTCCTCACTATAGACACTGATTGTCTTTATATGTGAAATAACCTTTTAGAAATATGTCTTCAGGGCTCCTTGTCATGTTCAGCAGACAAAGTCATCTTTGTTACAAGAGAAAGGAGTCTACTGCTGGTCTGAGTTAAATATCATGTCACTGTATTTGACAACACAACTTCTCAGAGGTTTTAGAGCATGTTTAGGTTTTTTGCTATATTTTGTCCATTATTCAAAAGGTCCTGGATCTGAAGTTGTCTGTCTTCCTTGATTACTTAAAGTTGAGAAGGAAACTTTACTACAAACACAGTAAAATACAGATGACATGTGATTTTTTAATGTTTAAGTTTTATACTTGTATTTTTTAAATAAAACTCTGTATAGCATATACATTTTTAAATCAGAATTATCATGCAGAGCAAAAATTAATCAAATCCCACTCTTGATTTATAATCTCATCAGAATGATTCATCTTAGAAATCTCTCATGCCCTAGCTGGTTTGGCTGAGTGTACAGAGTACAGGCCTGAGGACCGAAGGGTCCCAGGTTCAATTCTGATCAAGGGCACACACCTCACCTGTAGGCTCCTCCATGACCCAGGCCCTGGTTAGGGCGTGTGTAGGAGGCAATCAATGTGTTTCTCTCACATTGATATTTCTCTGTATTTCCTTCTCTCTTCTACTCTCTCTAAAAATCACTGGCAAAATATCCTCGTGCGAGGATTTCAAAGTCTCTCAGATCTTTGGCATAACTTATTTTTCTCTGGTTAGATGCATTCCGGGGTCGTGGATCGCTCTCTAGCTCTGATTTAGTTAAGCTCAGACCATGAAGTCCTTAATCTCATGAAGCACGAAAGCCTATTTCTAAGTGGTGGCTCTTTTTGGCTCTGAGGGTGATGCAGATGTATGGTTGAATCAACAACTGCTTTTGTTGCCCATGCTGTTGTCCTTTTTCTCTCTCACTGTCTGTAGGAAACACATAATCATAAAATTACAGCAGTATAAGGGAACTTAGTAAGCTAACACTTATACTTTATGGGAGAAAAATGAGGCCCAGAGTCCTTTAATTAATTACTAAAGTACTACAACATGTTATAAACTATGTGTGATAATAATTACAAGAGTAGGTATTGAGTATTTCATACACATCAGTCCCTAGATTAAGGTCTAATTGTATATTACAAGATTTAATTCTCATATTAGTCATGAGAGAAAGACATTATTATCCTTCTTTTACAGAAAACTGAGGCACACTTGAATGATGTAATTCATTTTAGGTCTCACCCTCTAGAAAGTTGAAAGATTAGAAGTCAGACAGTTGAAACTCAGAGATTAGACTCTTAACCACTATAATATACTTATTTATGGCTGATTCAACAAACAATTAAGAGATAGGAGCAACACAAAGCAAAATGTCAGGGACTCAGATGTGAGTAAATCTTTGTTTTTGCTCTCCTGAAGGTCACAGTCTAGTACAAGGGTTGGCAAATTTTTCTGTCAAGATCTAGATAAATGTTTTAGGCTTAGTGAGCCATATAATCTGTCACAACTACACAATGTTGCCACTGTGGCATGAAATCAGCCAGAGACAACATGTAAATGAATGAATGCAACTGTGATCTAATAAAACTTTATTTATAAAAACAAGCTGAGGGCCGATTTAGTTTCCCAATTCCTGCTCAAATGGAATAATCAATTATTTAAATACTAGAGGCCCAGTGAATGCATTTGTGCACAGGTGGGGTCCTCGGCCTGGCCTCCGGAGATGGGGTCAAACCAGCTCTCCCACATTTCCTGAGGGTCCCAGATTGCAAGAGGGTGTTTCTTGGGTGTTGTGCCTGGAATCAGGCTCATCACCTGAGAACCGCAGCTGCCAAGTCACTGCAGCTTGGAAGTTCCTGTATTGAGTGTCTGCCCCCTGGTGGTCAGTGCACATCATAGCTACTGGTCAACTGGTCAACCAGTTGCTTAGACTTTTATATATATAGATGTTAGGTGAGACATGCATCCTTAGAGTAGGATATATAAACCACTGCAGAATATGAGAGAAGAGTAGGTTATCCTGCCTGAGGTATTTAGGGGAAGAAACATTTGAGCAATGTATTTGATAATCCTATCTAATAAAAGAGTAATATGCAAATTGACCATCACTCCAACACATAAGATGGCCACCCCCATGTGGACACAAGATGGCCACAAGATGGCCTGTAGGGGAGGGCAGTTGGGGGGACCAGACCATCAGGGGAGGGAAGTCGGACATCCCTCCAGAGATCCCAGATTGGAGAAGGTGCAGGCTTGGCTGAGGGACACACACCACCCCCATACACGAATTTCATGCACCAGGCCTCTAGTTAGTAAAATAACATTATTTAGGCAAGAGGGTATGGATACTCCAGGCATAGATGACAATGTAAACAAAATCTTACAGGCAGGACCTTAGAGAAACAGTAGATAGTTTAGCAAGACTGAATTAAGTACAGGTACCTGCTAAGAATAGTGGAAAAGAAAGACAGAAAGGCAGATGGAGTTGGGGGGGAGTGCTAAGGAATTTGAATTTTAGATGATATGCGAGGAGATACTGAAAACTGTTTAAAAGAGAAATAGCATCATGAGACTCTGTGTGTTTTTTTAAAATATGTAATTCTGAAGGATTTCTTCAAAGGGAAAAATATGATAGAATGCATGTAAAAGCACCTCCTTCAAACAAATGCTCCCCAACATCTTTATATTGGACATATACAAGTTTTAAAATGCGATTTAACTTCAAGAAATACACAGATATCTGTAGAAAGAAACAATGCTATTACAGCTTTTTTAAATGCCCTCAAGCTATACTTTTTGTTTAATTAATCTTTGTACTCTTGGATTCATAGTTTTTATGTTGTTCGTGAATTGGAAGTTGCTTTAATAACTTTCCTCTGTTTTAGTCCAAATAAAAATGTTTAACAGAAAATGTCTACCTTGTGCACACCATTTAAAAATCTATTTTAGACCACAAATATTTACTTTGGCACATTGTGCTTATGTTTTGTTCACCTTAAATGCAATCCCATACAGAACTCTGGTGGATGAAGGCCATATAGAGAAAAGCAATGACCTGGAAGTTAGGACATGTGGGACCTGTTTAGACCCTGCTGCCATCAATTCGGTATTTCACCTTGAATTTACCAATTCCCATACCAAAAAGCAGATCCCAAGCATCACAATATTTCAAGAAGCAAAGACACCTTCTGTGAGTGAATGATAACTGACAAGTTGAATCATAGTTTTACAGTTTCAAATGTTTAATTTTCCTAAGTGTTCCTTTCACTTGTAGGCAGCTCCTTGGAGCGGGTGGGCAGAGATTTCCAAATGAAAACTTGGAAATTAAAATAAGAGCCCTGTGTGAGTTGGTGCTCTAACAGGAGGCAGAAAAGATTAATGTCTTCTGAAATGACATATGAAAATAGCCAATAGAACCTATGACAGAGTTCGTTTAGATCCCCCAGGGCTCCCAATAATATAAAATGATGCATGCATATTTTCAATGGATCTAACATAAAATCACACTGGGTGTTGTTGTTTTTTAACCATCTGGTTAAAATAGTTGTTCCCTCATATCATAAACTATGGCTAAAGTTACCTTCAACCTAAGCCCAGCACTGCCTGTGCCCAGGTATTGGCACAAAGATAATACTGCTGAAAACTTAACAATGCAATATTAATTACATATAGCCATTTGCCCACTGGGATTCCCAGCCTGAACCAGCTCTTAATTGTTCTGGAAAGATCCTTCTCTCCCAGGGCAGATGTGGTGATTTCAGGAAATAGTCTCCTTTAGTCTGTTTAAAATGAATTCTCTAAATGCTAAATCAATCTTGCATTCCAGATATAAATCCTACTTTTCATCATGCATGGTCTCTTTGCTGTATCTCTGGATTCAAATTGCTAATATTTCATAAGGATGTCTGCGGCTATGTTTATCAGAAATAGTAGTCTTAATTTTCTTTTTCTGTAATGTCTCTGGTTATTGCTGGCTTCATGAGTCAAGTTGGGAAGCTTCCAGTCTTTAATTTCTGAAGGAGAATTGGTGTTATTTCTTGCTTCGGTGTGTGATGGAATTTAAATAGTGAGACTACCTCTGGAGTATGCATGTCGGTGCACACGTGTGTATTTGAACGTTTTTTGGAAACCAATTTATTGTAGGTGTGGTAGTGTATTTTGTGTTCAGACTTTCTATTACATTCCATCAGTTGGACAAGTTCTAGCTTTTATCAATGTGTCTATTTAAACTAGGTTTTCTGATTATTGACATATATGTAAAATAATCACTTAACTTTTAAATATCTGTAGCATAATAGTAATATCTCTTCTTTCATCCCTGATATTGATAATTTATGCTCTTTCTTTTGTCCACAATCCTTCTCAAATAAGTTTGCATTAGAAAATTAAGACAAGAAATATCCATTCCCTTTAAGTTTCTGAAATATATGTATAATGCATATTTTGAAGTTCTTATCTATTGATTACAAAACCTGAGTTATTTTGAGTTGTCCTTATATGCTATATTTTTCTTACTTTTGAGTCACACTTTCCTATTATTTATATGTCTAATATTTTTTATTACATCTAAGAGGTTGTATATATGTCACAGGACACTGGAATCTATTATCTTTCCTTAAAGTGTTTGATGATTTTTATCTTAACAAACAGGTAACTTGACTGGACTCAAACTTCAAACTCTCTCTCTTTCTTTCTCTCTTTCTCTGAGATGAACAGCAGTTGAAGTCTCTGCTTAGTTCTTTCCGGCTCTCATTTGTTTGTTTGGTTTTTGTTTGTTTGGTTGATTGGTTGGTTTTTTTAGTGACAACTTTGACATCTCCCTGAACAGAAACAAGTTCAAGGGTCAGACAAGGTTTGGAGGCTTCCTCTTCCTGTGCCTTCCTTCTTTCTGGGATTTCTCACTCACATTCTAGCCACCAGGAGGCCTAAACTCCATTTTTCTGACTGTGTACCCATAAGACTGTGGTTTTCTTCTTCAGGTCTTGATCCCACTCAAAACAATCAGTAGCACAAATCATATTTAGGTCATTTCTTTTTTTTCAGAGATCATTTACCCTACAGTTTCTGACTGCTTTTGGTCATTCTCCAGTGCATTCAAATATTACTTTCTTATATTGGTTTAGAGATATCATTGCAGTCTGCTGGAAGGTTAGCCTAATACAATACTTCGCCATTAGTCATTCATATACTTTTTAGCCCCACCTGTCATGTGAAGAAGTGGAGAGACACAGATCTCATTTTGATGGCTAAAAATATTATGCCTTGCACACAGTAGAAATTCAGAGGATAGTAGTTGAGTGAAGTTAGGTTGTCCTAAACAGTCTAAATTTCTTCAACTTTCTGATTAAAAAAATAATAGATTTTCTACCTTAAACTCATTATACTCCTTCACCCTCATCTGTTCTCCTTCTCTTGCCTGTATTATTTTAATAACTTCCACCTGTCATTCTTCCTTTCACAGCAGCTCACTAATGAGTCTTTCACAATGACTAATTTATGTCTCTACAAATCACAATGATAATTCCAAGTTTCACCCCAAATAGGATCTTTGGTCACTATTATCAGAATTAAAAAGAAACTTTTTTTTAAGCTTGGCGAGTCATTTATGACCTCCCAAATTCTGATCCCAAATTAATGTCCACTCTTTTTTGCCTCGTGCACTCTGAATTCAATCCGCATCATTCTAGTTCCTTCGATATATCCTGTATCCTCTCCACTCCACATCTCCCCTCATTATTTTCTACTTGCCAAGTATGCTAATCTTCTCCAGTTAAAAATAACATTTCCCCTATACAGCCTTAGAATTACTCACACCAGGGACTGAACAGCACTTTTGAGACATCATTATGCTCCTTCATTATATTTATCCTCTGTCTTGTAGCTCAGAAAATTATCCTCCCACCTTTTAAAGTGTGTTGTAGGAAGAAAGTACATTGTATTAATTTGTGTTTCAAGTATAGAGCTAAGTGAATGGCCACTAGTAATTCCTGGTGCAACTTCAAAGCAGAGCCATTCACACAACTGGACCCCAGGTAGTAGCCTCCATAGCGCAAAATGTAAATATCCCTTTCCAGTCCAGTTTGGACAACACACCTGAGTCATCACATTGCAGGCTCAGCAAATGCCTGCAGAATAAAATTAAAACTACTTAAACCATATTTTAATAAAGTTGAAAGGGACATGATGACACCTCCCTCGGTGTCCCTCACCTATCATATTCTCAGGTCCTACACATCTAATAGATAGTCTGTAAATTATTACTGTGCTCTTTACCATCTCATGGTTTGTCAACTTCATAGTTGAAAATACAAAAGTAGCAACAGCAAAATTTGCTGCTGGTTTATTTCATGCCAAGCATCGGTTTGGCTAAAGGAAGAGCTGTGTCTCCTGTCTGGAACCTGTCCGACCTATTCACACAGTTCAGCATATTCTCCCAGCTGAAAATACGTAGTGTTGGGAGGAATTTTAAAAGCAAAAAAAGGTGGAAGAAATTGATGTTTTACTGAGAATCAAAGGAGGCATCACCAACACTTGTCATGCTTCTGCTGTCAACAACAGAAACTGGAAAAATATAAAGCATCAAAATGCACATTCCTTGCCTCCTTTGCAGTGAGAAGTGAATGTGAAGCTAGTCACCTAGTTCTTACAAATGATGCGTTTTCCTGATAACAGAGAGAGAAGCTGCTGCTGCCTTCCGCCCTGTTCTTTCGTCTCTAAAGGCAGATATCTGCAGCAGCAGCATCTACTTTGCCAACATAAGCCCTGTACACCTGATGCCTATATAATTTTATTAACACCAATAAATTCAATTTTACACATAAAAAAACACCAAACAAATCATACAAATGTCAGCTTTTACATGACTTAACTGTTGAACCAACTCCAGAACTGCTTAACTCTGCAACTTTTTGTTATGTGAGAAAATTAAACCTCTATTTGCTTAATCAATCATTTTCAGGTTTTCTGTCACTTGAAGCAATATACATGCCTACGGCCATCATCAGAAACCAAGAGACAACAAATTCTGCCATGAATGTGGGGAAAAAAGGGAAACCTTGTGTGCTGTTTGTGGAATTGTAAAGGGATACAACCAGTATAGAAAACAGTAAGGAGAATCCCCAAAAATTAGAACTATTATATGACCAAGCAATTCCACTTCTGGGAATATATCCAAAAAAGATGAAGGAACTAATGCAAAAAGATATCTGCACTCCCATGTTCATTGCAGCATTACTTATAATAGGCAAGTCATAGAAACAAGATAGGTGTCCACCAATAATGAACAGATAAAGAAGTTGCAATATGTATGTAATGGAATATTAGCCATTAAAAATGAGGAAATACTACCACTTGTGACAACATGGATGGACCTTGAAGACATTGTGCTAAGTGAAATAAGTCAGAGAAATACAAATACTATATAAAACAAAAACTCCCAAACTCACAGAAAACAAGATTAGACTTGTTAAGAGGGTAAATCCTAAGAGTTTTCATCAGAAGGAGAAAAACCTTTCCCCTTTTTTATTTTCTTCTTTCTCTTCTTTTCACTGCATCTATATGAGAAGATGGATGTTAGCTGACCCAACTGTAGTAATCTTAACTAATAAAAGCGTAATAGTGAAATTATCCGTTTCTCCGGGACGGGGTAAACCATGTCCACCAGCCAATCAGAGCGACTGTATGCAAATTAGCCCAGCCAACATGGCGGCCGCCACTCACGGACCTGAATAAACAGCAGCTTCCATTGTGGCAGGAGTGAAAGTGAAAGTGAAACTGCCGCCTGCTCCGCTCCGCTCATCCTCAAGCAAAACACACGTTTGCAACATAATAACAATCATAGAATCCTCGGGAGCTGAAGGAAATAGTAGGCTGGGCCTCACCACTAAGTAACATTGTGTCATTATAGACGCCGAGAGGTGAAGCAGAGAGGAGGTTTCGTTACATGTCTAGGCCCCGGCTTAAAGGAACATCATCAATTATAGAAGATAAACAAACCCCAGAACCTGTGTCCAGCCAGCCTTGCTGGGACATTGGGTCAATGGGAGCTGTGGGCAGCCTTAAAGCCTGAAAGAGCCAATCAGCCCGTCACCCACGCTGGCCACAACCCAATGGTGAGGGACGTTCCTGGGGAGCTTGGCCAGCCTGGAGATAGCCATCAGCCCCTCACTCAGCCTGGTCAGGCACGCCAGCAGGTGGACATCCCCCGAGGGGTCCCAGACTGTGAGAGGGCACAGGCAGGGCTGAGGAACCTCCCGAGTGCACAGAGCGGCTGTAGGGCAGAACAGCGCAGAACCCAGGACCCGTGAGTGGGAAAGAGGTGGCAGGGTTGGCGGCCTGCTTGGCGGCTACTCAGGCCCTTTGAGGGACACCGGGGAGCGGGTAAGAGGTGGCGGGGGGTCGGCGGCCTGCTTGGCGGATGCCCAGGCCCTTTGCGGGGCATCAGGAAGCAGGAAAGCATGGCTGCAGGGGCCGGGGTCCTGCTTGGCGGCTCCCCAGACCCCTAGGGGGCACCGGGGAGTGGAAAAGGAAGGCAGCAGGGGATGGGTGAGTGGGAAAGAGTCGGCGACCTGCTTGGCGGCTGCCCAGGCCCTTTGGGGGGCACTGGGAAGCGGGAAAGCAAGCTCTTGGGGCCTGGGGGCCTGCTTGGGGGCTCCCCAGGTCCTTTCTGGGGATCAGGGAGCAGGAAAAGGCTGGCATGACCATGAGGCAGGGTTTTCTCTGCTTTCTGGTGGCTGGAGGAAGATGGGCAGTAGGCAAGCTTGGGAAGCAGGCAGCACCCAGCCCTGGCCATAGCTCAAAAAGAGAACAACATGCAGGAGAGGGCAAGAGTCTGAGAGATCAACATAGAGGGGGTGCCTGCTCCAAGCCTCCACGGTGTGCCTGGGGGCAGGCTCCCAGCAGGTAGGCACACACAGGAGGACTGCTCCAAGCCTCAGATGCAGCTGGGGGCAGGTCCGCAGTGGCAACACACGCACACACACACACACACACACACACACACACAAAAGGCGCCTGGCAGATTGGGGCCATCATAGGACATCCACTGAGGGGTTCCAGACTGTGAGAGGGGGCAGGCTGGGCTGAGGAACCCCCACCCTCCCCCTGTGCACGAATTTCGTGCACCAGGCCCCTAGTCATTTCATAAGCAATGTAACTCAAACAATAACACTGTACATCTTAAACTTATACAGTGATGTACGTCAATTATTTTTCAATAAAAGTGGGGGAAATTTCACAGAACTGTGCACTAATAGTTTTAATTTAATGTATGTAAGTTATATTCTATATTTTTTTAAAAATCCATTTCTAAATGAAATATGACCTAGTCATACAAAAGTTGTCTTATGTCCCAAACACTGTCCTCAGCTCTTTACGTTTTTCTTTTTTAAGTTAATCCTTATGGTAACACATATTTTTGGCTGGATAAACTGTGACTTAGAAAACTCAGTGAGACAGTATGGACTTCAATACCAAACACAACCTTGCCACCTATAATTTAAACTTTAAACTTTCACTTCCTAATCTGGAAAGTAAAAATAAAAGAAGTCATAACCCTGGTCAGTGGGTTAAGTAGTTAGAGCATTGGTCTATGCACTGAAGGGTCTCAGATTTGATTCCCAATGTCACATATCTAAGTTGCAGGTTCAATCCCCCGCCCCACTCAGGATGGGTATGGGAGGCAACCAATTGATGTCTTTCTCTCTTTCCCCTCCTACTTCCCTCCCTTCCCCTCTCTCTAAAAATTCAATGGGAAAAAATATTCTCAGGAGGGGATTAAAAAAAATACTAAAAATAAGTTCCTATTTATAAGTCAGTCTGGAGGATTAATTGAGATAATATGAGTAAAGTGCTAAAGAAAGACTTGACACATAGTGAGTGATGAAATATTTTCCACTGTCACCATTTTTGCTGTTATTATTTTACACATTTTATTACTACCACATGTAATAGAAATAGGAAGTGATGGAAAGTTACTGATCAGAAAATGATAAGATCAACCAATAAATAATCGATGATACAGGATTCAAAACCAAGCTTAATTAATCACTATACTTAAGTTCTTTTGTTTGCTACTATGTAAAAACATTTACCCTCGCCTAAGGATATGTTTACTGATTTTAGAGAGAGGGAGTAAGAGGAAGAGAGAGAAAGAGACATTGATGTGAAAGAGAAACATCCATCAGTGGCCTCCCGTACGTGCCCCCAGTGAAGATGGAACTCAACACCCAGGAATACGCCCTGACTGGGAATCACACCCAAACCATCTGGTGTGCAGGCCTCTAACCGAACAAGCCACCTGGCAGGGCAACATAAGAATATTAGTTCGCTACAGTTTCTCCAAGAAGTCACAGGGACTCGATTTACACTCTGCGTGACATTTTGTATTTCCATAACCATGATTTCCGTGAGCTCAGAGAAGCGGTAGAATGATACCTTAAACCTATAAGTATGCTCATCTTTCGGAATTTTTTAAAAAATCAGAGCAAGCCTTAAATGCATTAAAATTACTCTTTGTGTGCTCAAATGCATCAACATTGCACATGCATACATATCCACCACAGCCCAGGGGGTGGCTGGGAGGATGTGATCACTGCTCTGCATGTTCAGGGGATGAACGCAGTGTGTTCTGGAGAATATGGTTAATCTGGCACCCGAGTCCACGACGGAGGCGGACAGCAGGCAGGATGCTGGGGATGGCACGTCTTACTTTTCCTGTCGACAGATGAAGCTGCCTACACGTTTGCTATTACACCTTAAGGAGCATATATTACAATTCTTCATTTCATTCAGCATGAAAGTAGCAACCAAACTATAATTAACTAGAATTTCAAGTAACATGAGAAATCCTAGCAGGGACAGCGCAGCCAACATCCGCTAACAAGCGTTTCCAGTGAGGAAGCTGCCTGGGCAGCGCTTGTTAAATCCAGCTCCCCCGGTCGAATGTTCTGGAGTTCTTTGAGTTAGACTATTCGGGCATGTCTTTCCCCTTAGATTTCTAAAAAGATGATTCATAGAGAAATAAATTAAATTAAATCAATAAATAGCGATGCTTCCTCTGTCCAATTAAAATGCCATCTGTTTAGCTCCTTGCTAGAATTCCCCAAATGAAGTCACGGCATGGTTGATTTATGCCATCGGGGGAGCTTTACACCCAAAAGAAACCGCAAGGTTCTTTCCTCCTGTTTTAAGAAATGTTTTCGGTGTGAAAGGCAAACTTCCTAACGGCAGAACAGATGACATGGCACTTTTAAGAAACTCTGATTTCTAAAAGACCTCTAAGATCCAGCCCCTAGAGAAGAGGCTTAACTTAGTTTTATGCCTGTTGAAAAGAAATGGGAAATCTAAATACAATTCATGAAACAGAGCCAACTTTATGAGGAATAAAGGTTGTGCGACAGGAGCTTGTAAGAAGAGCTAGAAGAGAGGAACGGCGCCTGACTGTGAATCTGAGTGTGGGGTTCTTCAAGGCTCTGGGGCAGTGTCGGGACTGGGTTTACATACTAACTGCCAATGAGCCACGTGACCCTGGGCCAGGCCCTTAGCTTCCAGGGAGCTCATGTTAAATAGGGACACGGGCTACTCCCTGAAATCCTGGAAGGGTTGAATGAGATCCCGCAGCACAGGGCCTGGCCCCAAGTACTGGCTCAAAAAAAAAAAAATCATTCTTAGTATGGGTACAATGGAATAAAAGCCAATGAAACCCTATTCATTTATTCATATAAACCCTTTAGTAAATGCAGACTGCCAAAACATATGATGCAAGAAATCAAGTAGAACTCGTAGGAAAGATTTTCCAGGATTTCTGCATAAATACCACCAAGTTTATTTTTATACATGGGTTGGTTCCCTTCTGGAGAGTATCTCACGTGACAGGGAATGGATCAGCCTTTATCATCGCCCACCATTGATAGTTTCAGTACATTTAAGGCGCTCTCTCTACGAGCATCAACTAATTTTGGAAAAACAATTTTGCAAGGGAAGCACTACTCTTTTGCTTAGGTTACAATTACTGTATCACAAAATGAAAATTAACTCCAAAGAGAGCCTGAAAAAACATAATTATAACCACAGCTAATATTTATTTAGTATTTCTTGAACAAATATTCTATCACTTCATAATCAAAAGCCCCATGAGTACTCATTATAAATGAGCTCTTTACAGATGGGGAACCTGAAAAATAGATGAATTAAGTGGTTTTCCCAAAGTCACATGACTGCTTATGGGAAAAGTCAGAATTGAGCTGGCACCACGCTGCCTTTCTGAAAACAGTTCTGCTGAAACACCCCATAGTGGCGGACCCACATCCGATCCCTCCTGCTCGCCCGTCACACCTGGTCAGCCTGTGCACAGCTGGGCACTCTGGCCTCACCCTTCCTTCCAGATCGGCAGGAGGAGAAGATCTGCGGCCTGTGTCAGCAGGGATGGGCGACTCTGCCAAGCACCGAGAAGGTGCAGGGAAGCCCACTCGCAGCAGAGCTGGAGCAACCAGCTCTAATAAGATTCACCAGGAAGCATGCAATTGGTCTCCATCTGTCTGACTCCTCCTTTGCTCTTTCAATTCTTTCCAAACTCAGACAGGAAAAGGAGGTGCCATTTACCATTTCGGAACCTCAACATGTTTCGGGAGGTGGTCCGATGAGACAGTCCTTAGTTGTAGTGAGATTTCTCCTTTACAAAGTGAAAGCCCTTTGTCTCCAGAAATACAGAGCCTGCTATACACTCTCCTATCCATCTCACAAGGATTATAAATCAAGAAAACAGTCTTTCGGGCTGGGTCATTCTGGGAGATCTGAGAAGGTACTCGCCAGTAATAACATGGGAGAGCTTAGTGGCGAGGCAGTAAAAAAGCTCAAAGAGGAGGAAGAGTAAATGAAAGATGCTCCACAGGCCTGTTTGGAGATGAGCAACTGCGCTATCAGTCCCAGCCTGCTCCTCAACGTGCCGAGTGACTCAGAGCAACTTGAAGTCTTGGATGCTTAGTTTCTCCTCTTCAATATGAATCGCAACACTGTCCATTTCTTAAAACTGTTCTAAATATTATTTGGAAATATTATTTATGTACAGTGAAGCCAACCAATCAGGAGGTGACTGCCATAGAAAAGGCAGTTTGTCATAATTCCCGAGAGGACGGGGCACACCCTGCCATCCCACAGGGGCCACACCAGAGTCACCAGGAGGCAGAGGGAGCCAGGAGAAAACGTGGGCAAGAGCCTCATTGTGGTTTCTGCAGGAAGGAGAAGGCAGAGCAGGGTAAGTGGCTTGGGAATGGCTCATCTGAATCATTTCCATGGGATCTGAAATGGTTCAGATGAGCTGCCCTGGTTGTCTGGTTCCTGACCCTGGGGTGATTAGGGCAGGTGGACAGTGGCCCTGCTTGTAAAAGCCCTGTGGGAGCTCAATAAAAGCAGGTGCTTTGGGTGCGGGCTCTGGGTTGGTTATTACAGATGAAAGGCATGCTCACAGGGAAATCTTATATCATCTCTAGAAATTGGCTAACCCTGTGAGGGGCTGTCTCTCAAGGGTCCACAAGGCCCCAGATGTCAAAGAACCAGAAACATGTGGTTAATATAATGCATTCTTCAATGATCATTGTCTTATCCGTTTTAAGTAAACATATATCCCAGTAAAGGCAGAAAAATATGTAGATACTAGAGGTCTGTACTCAGGGTGGGGGGGGGGGGCTGGTAGGGGGGAAGGGGTTGTCCCTCAGCCCAGCCTGAGCCCTCTCACAGTCTGAGAGCCCTCAGGGGATGTCTGACTGATGGCTTAGGCCCGCTCCCCAAGCCGGCACACAAGCCAGGAGAGCTTCTGGCTGTGCAGAGCTCCCCCTGTGGGAGCACACTGACCACCAAGGAGCAGCTCCTGCATTGAGCAGGATCAGGCCAAAACCAACTCTCCGACATCCCCCGAGGGGTCCTGGGCCAGGCTGAGGGACCCCACCTGTGCACGATCAGGGCCGAGGAGAGACGTGGGAGATTGGCCAGCCAGGGAATGTCTGGCCCGTCTCCCTCAGTCCCGATCGGCCAGAACCTACTGGTCGGAATGTCTGCCCCTTGGTGGTCAGTGCATGTCACAGTGACTGGCTGACTGGTCAACTGTCCCCTGGTGATCAGTGTACATCATAGTGAGCGGTTGAGCAGCCTTAGCATATTATTAGCATATTACGCTTTAATTGGTTGAATGGATGACTGGATGACCAGACACTGTGAGCATATTAGACTTTTATTATATGGGATGGTAACAATTCAAAAACTCAAAGGAAAACAAACCATAGTATTATTTAAAATTTGCAAATATCTTTATAAATATTTGCTTCTTCAGATTATGCTCTATCTTTATAGAGGAAGAGAGAACTAGACATCAATGATGAGAGAGAATCATTGATCAGCTGCCTTCTGCATGCCCCCTACTGGGGATCAAGCCTGCAACTCAAGCATGTGCCCTTGACTGGAATTGAACCCAGGACCCTTCAATCTGCAGGTTGATGCTCTATCCACCGAGCCAACCCAGCTAGGGTCAGATTCTGCTCTTTCTACATTTTCTTTTCCTGGAAGAGAATATGCTGAGTTCATGCTATCAGCACAATGACATCCTCTTATCTATTAACTATCGTGATCACAGGGCACATTTGTGGGGGTTTTTGCCTAATAATTCTTACAATTAAGTTCAAGTGAGACAGAGAAGATAATGCATGCTCGGGCAGCATCACAGACTGGATGTTAACAACATGGTTCTTCTATAAGCTCTCTTGGAGCTCCTAGTTTAATGCACAAAGCGGAGAGTTGGTTTGTTTGGCCACAGATAAGGAAACTCCTTAGATGGAAGATACCTATACACCTTGGTGTGTCTGGATGAAACTTAAAAAAAAAAAAAGCTAAATTATCAATTGGGTGTTTTGTTCATTTGACTTCAGAACACTGAGTAAAAAGTTCAGTATCATTAAATGCACCAATCCCTATTAACTAAATAGCAAGATGGATAAAGGGTCTTTAATTTTCCACCCAGAGAGAAGTACTTGAGAACATAAAAGCTGCAGCCTTTCAAGACGTCTGATAATTTATTAGAGGGTCCTCATGCTGTTGATTCTTTCAGTGCAGAATAACATGAAGCTTTAATGACAAAGGAAAAGAAAACAAAGTTGACTTATTTTGACATTATTGCCAGATTTTCTTTGATAAATAAGTATAAAACCCCACAAAACCTAAAGCCATTAATTCTGCTCTATAAATATACAAAATGACAGTAGAATCTGGTTTTACTTTACCTATTAGATTTTTTTCTCCGATATATGTAAAGATAATCTTATATATTAATTCATTCTGCCACTGATTTTTGCTATGATTTAGAAATATGCTCTCTAATAAATAAGTCCTGTATGAATAATAAACAAAATCCACCCTTCAAAACTCTGACATTTGTCTGTTATGGCATGAACATTGAATCTATTCATTTTCCCATAAAAGAGGCAAAAACGTGGCTAAAATCTAAATGCACACAATAATTATATGCTCACTGTGAAACAAATCGTCAGATTAAGGCTTCATGTTGGCCCTCTGGGACTGATCCAAATGTTTCCAGAAAATGTCAAATGACAGGCGGCTCAATCAAACTCAGAAGTTATAATGTGTCAATCATCTCTCTTTGGTGTTAGCTGATTGACCAAATATTTAACAGCATGTGGATCATGAAGAACTTGGCACTGAATTAAGTCACTATTTATATGGATAATCTATTGAGAAAAATGTCACGTTTCTTCTTGTCATTTAAGGTTGCCAATTCATTTAGAGAGATACCATCGGGAGCTTTCAGGCTGATGGTGACTAAGAATAACTTCTCCATTCTTCTTTCCCGCGGTACTTTATGGTCTCTAACTGATCCTAGAATAACTATAGCACATTTGAAGTGTCAACTTGGGAAACCTGAATTACTCCAAGTGTAGGGACTCGCCTGGAACCCCAGAGTTGGTGTAAAGATTATTTTAAGCTGAAGACATTTGAAATTGAACATATGGTAGAAAGAAGCCTTTTTTGGAGCTTTCCCTGTCTGTCTAAAAACAGAAACTTTTGAGAAATGAGAACTGCCTTAAATTCCCTCTTTGGGGCAGCTTCTACCTCAAGGAGAAAAACCAAAAATAAACCTACTGTAAATGCCCTCTCGGGGAGTTTTATGACCCTGAAGAAAACGAAAGCATCAAACATGTACAGATACACATCACAAACTTTTTATAGTAGGGTCCCCTTATCTGCAGGGAATACATCCCAGAACTCCCCACGGATGCCTGAAACCGCAGAGAGCACCAAACCCTACAGCCACACACCACGTTACTTCCTATACATGCATAAGTTCTCAGTTAAAGGAAGCGCTTTACGGCTTCTCTTTGGCAGATCTGAACTGCCAGCACCACTACTCATGCATGGGGTCATTATTAAGAAAAATAAGGCTTACTTTCAACATTGAAACCCTGTGAGAGCTGATCAGAGTGCTGGGAGAGCTACCAGGTGACCACTGAGTGCAGAGAATACATAGTGTGGGGATGCTGGACAAAGGAATGATTCACGCCCCGGGTAGGACGAAGCAGGGCAGTGTGAGAGTTCGTCACTAGACTCGGAATGGTGCACAATTTCAAACGTTGACTTGTTTATTTCTGGAACTTTCTGTTTAATATTTTTGAGCCATTTAGTTACCTAAGGTAACGAAAACTGCAGAAAGTGAAACTGTGGGTAAGGGAAGACTTCTATATCTCCTATTTATTCTACTAAAAATCCATTTGTCTTTCCTAAAGAAAACAATTTGTTCTTCTCATAGAAGCCATTTCTCTCCACTTCCTTTCCCCTGCTGAGCTTGGTATATGAGCCTTTAACTTTAACCCTTTAACTAGTCAGGTATTTCTCTGGTTGGCTCTGGTGTGCATACAAATAAACCTTTTAATTGTCAGTGTTTGTCAATTTAATTCACATGCCCCAGTCACTGAACCAAAGAAGAAAGGGGGAAATATTTTCCTCCTCAACAAAACTATTGTATTAGGTAAAACATCATGGAATTCCTGGAATGTGCTCTTTTGGGGATTGGAGGTGGAAAAGAAATTGGAAGGACATCAGAAAAGGACCATCCTGATAGCTCTAAATACATCTATAAAACTGTGAGGAAGTCTCATTTCCAAAAACAAGCTTGAGATGGGCCCAGGATCCTGTTCTGACAGTAGCAGGACTGCTCACACTTCATTTTTTTACTCTTTTTGTTTTTCCTTGGTAAATGATATTGATCCAAACATTTGACACTGATATGTTCAAAATTTGAACTATAAAAATGTGTCACCTTACGTACTTATTCTCCAGATGTGTGCTTGGCAGAATGAATACCCCTATGTGCAATTTTTAAAATAAAAATAATGTCACCCTCCTTCCTTCTCACACAGAGATTTTCTGGTATTTAAAGTGCGGTTAACAACTTTTCACTCTCTTGGCATTTTCAGTGGCATCTGCATGAAAATTAAAAAATACTTTGAGAGAGTAATTTAATTTTGCAAATGCAAAGCTAATCTCCACTCATCACTGAAGCAGTAAAACATAAGAGATTTCTATAAGAAAAAATCTCAATTTTAAAAAACCTTACAGAAGTGAATTCTAATGAAGTAAACAATCTTAGAAGAAATACCTCAATGGTGGAGCATCCCAATTACACATTTATCCAGCAGGGAACTCAAAGGCACCTCAGCCTCAGATGCTGCTGCCCAGCTGACCAGACTGCAGTGACCTCTCCTACTTCTTACTTTTTCGGTCCTTCCAAGACTTCTGGCTCCTGGCAGAAAGCAAAAGCTTCAAGTTGAAAAAAATCAAATCAGAAAAGGGGAGAACATTTAGTATTTGAAGAAATATGTGTGGCGTTTACACACTTTCATCCTTCAGAAGATGGTTCTATTCCCAGCCTTTTCAAAAGAACTCCACACCATCTGGGTTTTACAAACAGTGGCTCATCCATCTTCAATTCCTTCAGTGGGGAAAGGCCCTGTGCTCCCTGGACTGAGCAAACAAATCCACTTCAGTGCGATGATGTAGCTGAAGCAGCTTTTCTGTGTTATTTGGCAATTTTTCTTTATGAAACTATTTTGCAAATGCTTATATCTGAACAATAAGTATCTGGAAATTTTTTTTTCTCTTTTCTGTACTAATACTGAAAACCGCAGCACTGTCCTAGTATTAACAAGGTTTAGTAGCCAAACAAGAAAATTAATCAGCATTACTGGGGTTTATCCGCCACCTATGTTGAGTTTACCTATCAGAGTCACTTCAGTGATGAGCTTGATACTGCAATAGATTTTTAACTCTGTTCTTCTTCAATAAACAAATGATGTAAGTTTTTTTATTTAAGAGTTGCTTTGGAGCCTAGAGGTGGGAAATATATACTTATACTTCTGCGACTTAATTTGCATTCATAGTCATTTACTAGTAAAATAGAACTTCAAAAAATGACATTTGTCTCCTCAGCACAGGGTCTGTGATGTTTCAGAATCACACACAACATTTAAATAGTCATGACTTGTATAAAAAATTAAAGAAGTTAAATTAATTTCAATTGGCAGTTTAATTCCTGGACCATGTTTCCTCGACTATGATTCTGCTGGGTCCTGAACCATATTACGTAGATAAACAGGTACTTCTGGTGCTGCGTCTTCCTTTAGTTTTTCTCTTCTGACTGTGACCATCACATCCCTTCTCCCCATGACTCCAAAAATCTTTATGGTCTTCAAGATCTTATTTAACAACCTATAATTCATTTAAAGCCTAGACTATTCAATACAAATGTTAATCATGTTTCTCTCTGATAGCCAAAAGTAACTTCTCTCCAAAAATATTTAAACATTTTACTTATATAGCTTTAAATTATTTTGAAATTGTTTTTATTATTAATGATGTCCTCAAAGCCCAGAATATTAACTCCTTCAGAAGGTAGGCTAACTCTATTACATCTTTTATAAACTCAAAAACCCATGATACATTATAAATCAGCGATGATGGTGTCATTTTTTTCCCCACCACTCCAACCCTTTTTATGACCATA
>PVJC01017594.1:0-32298 GCA_004026665.1 Murina feae | reverse complement strand
CAGTGGGAGAACTTCTGTGCTGGAGACACCCTTATGGGGCAAGAGTTGTTACAGTGGAGCTTTTATGCTCACTGCATCTGCCCCGAGTGTGTTCCTTGTGGATCTGTTTTGTTTAGGTTAGTCCCTCTCTGGCCACTGGGTGCGGCTGGCTCCTGTATCTTTAAGGAGGTGTTGCTGCAGAAGCCTCTGACGCACTTGGAAGGGGCGGGGCCTCGGGGAGTTCACCGGGCAGGGCGGAGCAAATAGCTATGGCGCTTCTCAGCCCTGCGCTGAGAGACGCCAGGTCTCTGTGTCCCACGGTAATTGCTGCAAGCAACGCTGAGAGAAACCCGTTTTGGATTTCCTCCTGGTGCCAGTCAGTCCCCCTTCTCTGGGTGTCTGTGGAATCTCAGAAACTCGCCTGGAACTGGAGTTCAGAGCCGCTGGGAGCTTGTGGCTCTCTCCGTTTTGGAAAAGAACCGCGACCTCCGGTACCAGCCCTTGCCCGAGCCCGTGCGCGCGCCTCCGTACCTCTGTACTTTGCTTCCGCCATTCCTCTGAGTCTCAGACTCTTCTCTAGTTGTAGGATTTTCACTCAGCCAGCCGTCCGTGGGTGCGAGTGGTGTCCATGTGTTCTTTTCGTGGTTTTTCTGAAATAGTTGTTCACGGCTGCATATACGGTGTCTACCCTATGCCGCCATCTTGTTTCTCCAATTCTTTTTTTAAAATATATTTTATTGATTTTTTACAGAAAGGAAGGGAGAAGGACAGAGAGTTAGAAACATTGATGAGAGGGAAACATCAATCAGCTGCCTCCTGTACATCTCCCACTGGGGATGTGCTCGCAACCAAGGTACATGCCCTTGACCAGAATCGAACCTGGGACCTTTCAGTCCCCAGGCCAATGCTCTATCCACTGAGCCAAACCAGTTAGGGCGGTAGAGGCAATTCTTTAAGGATATCAGAGGTAGATCTATATCAGAGCTATTCAGGGATGGAGTCTAACTGTCTGTTCTTTTAATAGGTACTTGAGCATGGACAAGAAAAGTCTCTTTTTTCTTGTATTCATAGATGCCAGCTTTCAGAAAGGCATTGTTACATTTAACTACCCCTTTGGTTCATATAAGTTTCACCACAGTAATATACACTTTTTTCTCTACTTTGCTGGGTTTTTACAGGGAAATTTCATTACCCTATTATTGACTAAAGGGAATTTTTTTAGCCCTATGAGACTTTTGTATCAATGAACTCAAATCCTTTTCACCTTCTCAAGGTTTTACCGTGAATGGATTTTATCTGGTGCAATATGTGCTTCTGCTCTATATATGCTCCATAAAGCTATCTAAAGCAAAGAAAATATCAGTGTTCTACTCAACAACTCAACATCCCAAGTATGAGCAAAAATGTCTTCAGTACTGTCTTACTAGGTTTCAACAAATTTAGATTCTGTAAGGGAATTCAGGGTTAATCCATTACCATCCTTTCATTTTATGGAATGGGAAAGCAAGATTTAAACTTCTTCAATGGACACAATAATTTGGCAGACCCAGAAAATTTCCATGGAGCAAGAAATCTAATGTTATCTTTCTAAACTTTACTTATTCATGGTTCTTGCGATGGGTCAAAAGTGTGGGAAATGGAAGGAAGACACAGAGATAGAAAAGAGACAACTAAAGGGGGGGATTAAATGAGAGAGTCAGTTAGAGAGTAGCTTTCTGTCATCTCCTTATCATCACCCATTTCTTCCTAATTATGTTTATGTTCTCTTTGGCCTCCTCAGATAAACCAGATATCAGCAAGTCTCAGTGGAAATCCTTGGTCACCAATACACAAGGGACAAACAGAGGCAGAGACAAGGATACCTATGTGAGCCACATTGCCCAGCTTTGGGACTATAGATGACTCAATGGTTAATATTGCAACTGTGATTTAAATGCTAATTGTGGTCATTTGACAGTCATCTACTGAACATTTGCCATGTGCTAAGAACTCTGCTGCACACTCTAAGAACATGGACATGAAGAAGATATAGCCTCACTTGTAGAAATTTATAGTTAATTAAGATAGAGAAGAAAAATATCCCTCCTGGTTGCAAAATTCTAGGACATTTTCTGTGACATTTCACACTAACAATTATGACACAGGGAGGAATCAGAAAGGCTTGGCCTGAATATTATGGGAGTCCATAGAAGGAATATATCATTCTCAGGTGTCAGGGACCAAGAAATCTTCATCAAGGGGTAGCACCTTGATCTGGGACTTGAAGGATAGAAAAGATTAAATCTTTAAATGGTAGAGGGACACAGAGGAGTGTGATTCCTGGAGTGGGGAGGGAAAGGTACAAGAATAAAAATCTGTTTGGGAAATAGCAAGTGAAATAGTTTGAATCAAGTGTAGATAAATGAATGATGGGAGATACACAACTAGAAAAGCGTATTGGAAGCCAAATTGTGGAGTATCTAAGGATGACCTAGAAAACTTGGTCTAAATTCTCTAGACAATGGGCAGCCACTGCAAATTTTTCAGAGGATTGGCCTTAGGGCCACAATGAATTGGCTTGAAAGAGACACTAGATAGAGAAAGGGATCAGCTTTTTATGATAATCTAAATGAGAAGAGCACTTGCAGAGACAATGAAAAGAGGGTAGATGCACTAGGCCTTATGTTGGAGAAAGGGCAAAGGGCAGTAATAACTTGGTACAAAGGTCGAAGGAGCATTTTCTAGGCTATTTGTGATGAAAACAAAATTCTACCATGTCAAGTAGATACTTGAAAGCATGAGATTTTAAACCTACCATGGAGGTGGTCTCACCATTGCCCACTGCTTGTTAATTGAATGATTTTGCTTATTGTAGGTTGAGAATGTTGGTGAGATTTTTAAAATTGTATTGTCTCACCTGGCCAGTGTGGCTCAGTGATTGAGTGTTGATTTATGAATCAGGAGGTCATAGTTCAAGTCTCGGTGAAGGCACATGCCCAGGTTCCAGGCTTGATCCCCTATATGGGTTGTGCAGGAGGCAGCCAACAATTTTCTCTCATCGTTAATGTTTCTATCTCTCTCCCCCTCTCCCTTCCTCTCTGAAATATATATATATATATATTTAAATGTTATTGTCCTTCTATGTCTTTTTATGGTTTAGAAAGAACAAACAAACAATAACTGTTATATATCTCAGACTAAAGAAGAGTACAGGAATTCTCATAATCTCTTTTCTGGTGTATAAATATAGCAATTAATATGTAGTTGTGGGCCTATATATAGGGCTGTTGAATATAAAGAAGATGATCTATTACAAACTGTCCAAATTAATAATTTTGCTTCACTATATTCTTCCTATGTGTCCCAATTCATTTTTATATCCTTTTAAAACTGACATTATTGCCCAGCTGGTGTGACTCAGTGGATTGAGTGTCATCCCATGCATCCAGAGGTCACTGGTTCTATTCCCCAAGCGGCACATGCCCAGGTTGCAGACTCAATTCCCAGTGCGAATGTGCAGGAGGTAGCCAATTGATGTTTCTCCCTCATCAATGTTTCTATCTCTCTACCCCTCTCCCTTCCTCTCTCTCTAAAATCAATCAATATTTTTAAAAACTGATATTATTGAATGAGTAAGAACTTGCTTTTGGAGGGTCCTCTATTAACAAAGAATGCAATCTACATATAGCATTTCTCTACCACTTATTCACTGACCATCCTTAATCACAGAGTCAGATGCTAAAGATTTGGGAATAAAATAGCCCTTTTGTCTTACATAGATGCTAACACAGACATATTGTTGACCATTTCCTTCAGGCAGTCTTCCCTGACAAACTATAAGCAACCTCACTGTACCTCACCCTCAAGAGAGCTCTCTATCTGATTTGGAGTTTATTCTTTCTGCACTCATTCTTCTGCCTGCCCCATCGCATCTTAGCAAACATTTGGTGAGCACTTGGTATATGCCCAAGACTGGGCCCGGTGACACAGAAAGATAAAAGGCAACAATCTTTCTTTGCTTTGGCAAATACTAATGTAAGGATGTCACCTGCCCCATGGAATACCTCACCTTGAAGACAGGAACCATCTCTACCTAAACCTGGTGTCATCTGATCATTAGTGCTTCAGAGTGGGTAAGCATGTGGACTGCAGGCCCCAGGATAAGAGGGTGCCCATGCCAGCTGGGCCGTGTACCAGCTGTGAACTTAGTGACTTCCTTAAACATTCAGAGTCTCAGTTTTCTCATCTATAAAGTGGACTTAACAATACTAGTACCTGCCTCATAGGGTGGCTTCTGGTAAGAATTAAATGAGACAATTAATACAAGGAGCTTAGGACAGCACCTGCTATACATTAAAAAGTACTAGATAAGAATTTTCATTAATAGTATTAATATCTGACCTGTGATTGGTCTGCAAATGGCCAGCAGTGGCTATGATGGTGACTGTCCTTTTATCAGGTAAGAATACACTTAAAAAGACTTGCTAGCACTTCATGGAGAGGTCTAGAAGGCAAAGCCCATTTCAGTTTGCATGTCACAGAAGCAATTCTTCTTTAGCCTCCCTTTATATCATGTTTTCTGTTTTATTTCTCTCATTTTTTTAATACGAGAAAAATCTCATCTGTTCCCGATGTTCATTCTCTATTTAAAGACACAGCATTCAGTTTGCAAAGCCAGCAGTTGTCTGCCAATGCTGTCACACCCAGGTCTGTGGCACTGGTGGCCCAATCTGTAGCAAGAAGTGACACAAAACCACTGCCATTCCATCCAGAAGGAATTGTTGGTGTGCAGGGCGAGTTACAGGATCAAGTCTCCCCTGAGAAATAAGTAACAGAAACTGTAGAAGGCAAATAAAATAGCAATGAGTTCCTTGGGCAAACACTCAGAGCAATTAAAAAGAAAATGATGGAAAGAATAAACTAAAATAGAAAATGTAGCAGGGGTGGGGTGGAACGCTTTTTCAAAGATCGTGCTTTTCTTTCCTTTTTCTTTTCAGATTCTAGATTGCTGCTTAGATGGATTTATGGCTGCTTTCAACATTTCTATGAAACCCAGCAAAAAGCTGGACTCTGGTTGCCAGGCAGGCTACACCTGGTGGTCAGAATGCATCATTCATTAAGGGGAAGCTGCAGACATCGGTTATCTGGGAGCTTCAGGTGTCCTCCCACACAAGTATTTCTCTAAGCCAGAGCAGGTGGCACTTAATAAAGTTCTCAAGGTCAATCTGACTTTCTTCAATGCTCCTCACCCCCAACTCTTGTAGACATTTCCAGTCTGGATACCCTCACATTCCAGGGAAGGCAAATCTCCTTCAAACACCGTACCCACTTCCTGAACATTATCGGCAGAAACCAATTTAGCATTAAACATTACATCACCACCTTGCTGCAGACTACAGACCCAGACAAGCAACCCCCACCCCCCCACCTGGACCAAGGTGAGCAGGGCAGCCTGGGGCACTGTTCTGTTCAAACTGGAAGAAGGCAGAGCTCCTTGCTGAGCAGATGCCCTTGAGCCCAACAGATCTAGGAATTCTATTTTATTCTTTTTTTTTTTTTTCCTTGCCTTTCAACATGCAGATCGGAACATCAGACCTAGAAGTTTTCCGGGCTGCACAATTTATGCTAGCTCATTACCTCCTGCTACACTCCGAGACTTTGTAACGGAAATTGGCTCTGATTTCTGAGATGGGCATTACATCATCGTCTTCTTTTAGCACATTATGTCATCCCTGCTGAGACGCATTATCTCGGGTTGGCTCAGCAGTAGCGATTTTTGTGGGCCTACTGCAGTGCTCCCAAAGAACTGCTGGGAACCACAGATTGAAATATGAAACATTTATCTTGTAAAAAGCTGAAAAGGAGGAGAAATGTTCACACTGGACCCCATTTATTTTCCTTAACCCTCTCCTCTCTCAGCTACTTTTAGATTACACTGCAGCCCGTGATCGATGTGCAGAGTCTGCGCAGGGATGATCATCTTGAGAGAAGCACTGTTCGGGGTGCCTGCAATATAGCTCCCCATCAAGGGCTGGCGCACCTGACACTTGCCGTGATTCTATTTCAAGGGTGTAACAAAATGCTTAAAAGGAATCGCCTTGGCCACTCACGTTGATAACACAGAGCACTCTGTCTAATTCTGGAGTTATTTAAGACAAGTATTTCTTCTCACAATGTGTTTATAAATATATATGAATAGAAACGACATCCACACACATATACATGCTTATCCTCCTGACCATGTTGCAGCCACAAAGGCAAACTTCTGGAAGATTGGTAGTAGAAATCATTTTTATGCAGGGAAGTGAGCTGATATTATCTCTTCTCACTTCAACCATGAAATTAGAAGCCTATTTGGTATCTCTCTATCCTAGGCAGGACTGGAAACCATTGCACAGAGGAAATAAACAACTGCTTTCAGGATAAAGCAAAGATATTCCCAAACCCCAGAGAATCCCTGTACCTTTCTCATCACAAAAGCATAATTGTGAAGAAAAAAAAAGTCTCTAAATTACCAAAAGGAAATGGAATACATTCAACCATGACTAAATTACAACCCCCCCCCCTTTTTATACCAACTAATGAGATTTGTTGGGTGGGGAGTAGGTGCTGGGGAAGGGGTTAGAAAAGATATTATGATATTCCCTTCCCCTGCCCACCGCATTGCATTTCTTTCCCACTGAATTTCCTAAATAGTGAACACTTTCATGCTCTCATTTGCTTTCTGTGGTTCTCAAATTGGTAGTCACATTCAAACAAACAACTTCATAATTAAATTGGTAAATGACAGAAGTAAAGCTCTATCACTTGCTCCTGCCCAAGAGCCTTGCTCTAACTTCCACCCTCAATGATTTTTTGTGTGTTCTTTCTAGTGCCCTTCCCCTACCCCCCAAGGGATCATAAAACAAGACAGTGGCCTTCATCCTTTACTCAGCCAGCGAACAGTTTAAGTATTTGAACAGGGCCTGGGACCCCTGACCCTACATTCACGCTGTAGAAACTTCCTGGATGACCTTCAGCAACCAACTGATAGCCCATCTTTAGCACCTTTTCTTTCATATTTCATATTCATTGCCATTTGCCTCTTATCTCCTAGAGGGGGGGGGGGTGTGAGGATTGATGGTATGATCCCACAAAGGGCTCTGAGACTTGCAGATGGATGGTCTCCATAAAATAGTGTTATTTAACAGCTAAGGACATTTATAAGAATCCTCTTACCCTTCTCCTTCCTTCCCGTTGTTCCTTCATCGCCAGCCCCTGGCCCCCAGCTCTAGGAATTTTATGATCTGAAGACTAAAATGCTTTAAATCTTAATAACTACACTTGCCACTTGGGATGCTGAAAGGAAACTATATATACTCTTTACTTGACTCGTTCTAAGCTTTTACTGCAGCCAAAGTAACTGCCACACCATTTAAAAATTCCACTGAAAAAGCAAGTAGCCTTCAACACATTAAGCTGATTTTCATGGAAGTTGTAAAATATTAAATGACCAGAACTTCTATCCAACAAAGCAGTTACCGGGCCCCACCAACCCCTTTCTGTTTGCAGGAGGCCAGAAGGTGGATTCATAAACCTGAGGGATGTGTGCCTGCCTCTGGGTGTTGGCTGGTTGGGCATCAGCTTCTGAACCAAAATGGGCCAGGGGGCTGAGCATTACTTCTCCCCCTTCCTCCAGCACCATGTGTCCAGTAGGTTGTGCCCAATCCTGAAGGGGGAAAAAGGCTTTCAGGATGCCCAAATGTCCTCAGTCCACTCCCCAGCCAGGCCAACTGTGGAGCAGAGCCACCGTGCTGGCCTCTAACAGGACAGCCATTGGCCCTGAGAATCTGCAGCGGGTATTTTTCCTGCTACCTGTTAGCCCAAAATCTGTAGGTAGTTTCCAAGAGTAAGTACATATTAGGAGGATCAGATTGCACAGGGAGAAATCAACTATGCCCTAATGATGTCCCAAAATCAAGGTGGAGAGCAGAGCTGGCCAAGTCAGAAGGGGAGATCATGCACCGAGCTCATTGGCTCCTGACACTACAGTAAAACCCAGGCTTGGAATGAGGAGGGCATTCTGGGCCTGGCTTCAGCCTCCTTTGTCAGCTGCCATGGCACCAGTCAGTATGCTTCTGGGGTTGGCAGGAGGGGCACAAAACAGTATGGACCTTTCAAACTCTCCTGGGCATGTGGAGAACTGGCATAAACTCCCTTTACCCACATCTGCCTGCCTGGACTCCCTATCAAGATCACCTAATGCATAGAAAAAAAATGACATTTGTTTTATCAATGAAGGTCTTGGTCCTACATCTACCAACAATGTCAGGATACCAGCTGTCTTCACCAGCTGCTCTCTGGGTGCCACCCCAGAGTCCTATTGGCAGTCCCCTGGGACTTGTGGCATTTCTGAGGCTACAGAGCATTCCCTACTTCTCAGAATAAGCCCTTAACAATGCCCTGTCTTCTTAGGAACAAGAAAATACAGACTACAACAACATCAAGGGCTACAGTTCAGTCCCATAACAGTTACAGAGAGATCCACTTCATCCAACTTCCGGGGGGAAAGCATACAGAGTTCCTGAAAGTACAAGTCTATTTCTGAGCAGGATCCTTCCTAACTTCCAGGAAGTTTGCATTTCCTTTACTCCATTCCTAGTCCAGCCTAAGTGCCCTGTCTTTCTCTTAAGAAGGTTCTCTCTTTTCAGATGCCAGCTTTCTAGTCCATAATTCTTTCATGATCATTAATCCTGAACAACAGAACTAGGTGGGCTCCATGAATTCATTGAACAAATATCATGGAACAGCAGCAACAACATGCCAGTTATTGTCCAGAGTGTTGTGGGGATGAATCAGCTTTTCAAGCACAGGTGAAAACACAAACAAGATATATCACAAGATGTACATGTGATAGAGACTGCCAGCTTTTCACCCAATCCCCTCTGATTTCTGGAAAGACAGCTGGATACTCTTCCCAACATCCTCTACTGTTAGGTGTGGCCATGTGCCTGAGTCCTAGTCAATGAAAACTGGGTAGAAATGATGTGCACCATTTCCAATGATGTGCTGGTGAGATCCTGTTTGCATGCTCTCTCCTCCTTCTGGCTGGTTGGGATGGTGAGATCAACCAACCACAGAAGTTCTGTGTTGAGGCTGCAGAGTGCCAGCAAGTCTTGAAGGAAAGCTGCCCTCATGGTCTGGTATGTTCAGAAGTGGTATAAGACTAGGAAATAGACTTCTACTGCTGTGTGCCTCCATCATGTGACTGTGTTTATTTATAACTAAAGGCTTGGTGCATGAAATTTGTGCACTGGGGGGGGGGGAATGTCCCTCAGCCCAGCCTGTGCCCTCTCACAGTCCAGGTGCCCTCTCACAGTCCAGGAGCCCTCGGGGAATGTCCAACTGCTGGCTTAGGCCCCCTCCCTGGGAACATCTTTAGTGCTCCCACCATCACCACTGCACTCACCAACCATGAGCCCAGCTTCTGGCTGAGCAGTGCTCCCCATGTGGGAAAGCACTGACCACTAAAGAGCAGCTCCTGCCTTGAGAATCTGCCCCCTGGTGGTCAGTGCACATCATAGTGACTGGTTGTTCTGTCATTCAGTCAATTTGCATATTCGCCTTTTATTATATAGGATAGCAGTCAGATTGCTCTAAGTAATATTAATGTTAAAGAAATTTATTGAAATGGAAAGGTATTCAGAGTATATAATAAGAGAATAAGTTTAAAACTGTATTATGGTGTGACATGACTTTTTAAAAGAATATGTATATAAATGTACATACACACATAAAGAGAAAGCTCTGCAAGTATGTATAGCAAGGTGTAAGTGTTATTTCTGGATGGTTATAGAAGAGGTATGGCTTATCTATATTTCCCAATATGAAATATAACTTTATAGTTTAAAAAATGAAAACTATGTTTGACTTTATAAAAGAAAGTATGTCTTGAGATGTAAATACAAAGGCATAGCACCTCAAAGTGGGTAAAGATTTCCTGAGGGAAATTAGAAAGGGCTTCTCAAGCTAAGCATCTATTAATGACCTCTCCAGTAGTGATAATCTATGAACAGCTACAGCCTGAGAAATAGAACAGTTCAATTCTACACCATACCTTGTTCCCAACTTTTACTTAGTGAGACCTTGCCAATGAAGATCAGTTCAGCAGAAAGGAGGAAAGAGATAAATCTTTTACCTTTACGAAGTGCCAGGAAACTAGTCCCAATGTTTGTTTGGTGTAAGGAATAGGAATAGGGAGAAGAGGGAGTATTAAAAAGTTAGGGGAAGGAAAAAGCAGCATGCTTACCTTACACCCCACTGTACCCTCTGAATATTTTTGCTGTATGCATTTATCACTTATTTCAAAAATAATAAAATAATTCTTTATGAAATTTGTGCTATATGCATTTGTTAAGGTTTCTTTTATTTGAATTTCTATGACTTTTAGTAAATATTAAGTCATGGATTCTCTTTGAATTGGTTAAGAGCAGAGACAAATACCAAGAAAATAAACCAAGTCCTTTTTTTCCCAGTAGAATCCCACAAAATCATAGATCCAATTGGTCCTTGCAGCAAATGTGGAATGAGCCTAAACATGTTTTGTTCACACACTGGAGGGAAGGGGTGGTCAGCCAAGGGCCACTTCTGCTTGTCTCCACACAGTCTTCAATAGTGCCTGGAGAAAGATTTTGGTGTTTAAGAAGAACAAAAATTTTGCAAAACATGGCGTGTCAAAGTCCCAACCACCGTTCTGCCATGAAGATTTGAGGAGTGTGGGAGACTCAAGCAAAGAGAGACAGGCCATCAACTCTCCAAAATGGGGAAGAGTAGTGCAGGTTGAGGTCCATGGGAAATAGCCTCTGAGGTGGAGATGTGCGCATAGGTAAGCTTACTGGGTAGGATTCTTGGAGACATGACCAGTGAGGAAGTAAAGGAAGCAGAATTAGACAAAAGGAGGAGCTGAGTTGTGACATGGTCACAAGAAAGGTGTCAGTCAGCACCCTGGATCTGGAATGGCCCTTCAGAGTTGTCCTAAGCTGGAGCGAAGCATTTATATGCCCACAGGGTCTTGGTCAAGATGCTCTCTTTAGCCAATTTTCTGGGAGGGACTCAGTTTGAGACATCAGCAGGCATTACTCCCAACACTGGGGAACAAGTGCCTAGATTGGGGGCACACTATAGCATCCACTACAAAGCAGTAGGAGGATATTAACTCTTCTCCTATCAGTGTACATGCAATTGTCAAGAGAGCACATCAAAATCTACCCCTCTTTGAAATTCCTCAGCAGCTTCCCATCACCCATGGGAGCAAATAGATCCTTCTAAAGAAGCCCATGGGGCTCTCCTCAGGCTTAGAGGCCATGTGCCATTTCCCTCATGGAACCTAAGCTCCAGTTTCAGAAATTACCATTCTCTTATGTGGCTCTGAGCCTTCATACATGCTATTCTTCCTACTGGAATTCCTTCTCCTCTCTTATCTTCCTAGAAAATTTCTAGTCATCCCTCAATCCTTAGGGCAATTTCCCCTGGTAAATGTCCCAGGCTCCCTTGGGCAACTCAGACTCACTTTCTCCCCTATTCCCTCCACATTATGTGCATCTATACTACCCCCAAACCAGCCCCTGTACAGTATACCAGTTCTGCAAGTCTGTATTCCCACTAGACTGGAGTCATCTTGAAAACAGAACCAAGTCTTCCAACTTGGTCTCCCTTATACATAGAAGGTATTGGATTAAATATATGTTGAATGAATAAGTAATTGAATATGGAAGAAATGGTGCTGGCTATGTTAGCTTTGTCAAGGAACAGCAGATGAATTCTGATAAACTAGTGGGATAGGAGGCAGGAACTAGAGACATGGAGGAAGGAGGAAAGCAAGATGTTTGTAATCAGCCATGTATAAGAAACTTCAGCTTCTGTATCACCTTTGGTCCTTGATACCTATCGTCCCAGCTTCAGCTCAACAGAATGGAGAGTATATTAGGGACTCTTTTGTTTGTCTATCCAACTCCTTGAGTAAAATTGCTTGAGATTACAACCAGAAACTCTCCTAAGGATGACTAAGGAAAGAGTACTGGGCTGCACAGATCCCTAATTGTAGCTACTGACTTATGAGATCGTGGAATTGAGAATATGCAGAGCTCTCCTGGAGAATCTCTGCCATGGACAAGAGGAACCACCACGCATGAATAACATATATTCAACTTTTCTGCACAGTGCTAATCAATGAAGATGCTAATGAGGGCATGGGGGTCAATGGGGCTGTATTAGTCAAGAGTGTCTAGGCCAAAGGGGAACAAGGTCTCAGGTAACAGATAGAATAAAAGGGAATAAGTTTATTCTGGAGCACCCTTGTTAGGGGAAAGCGGAAATGCATCTTTCTTTGTTGCTTTTCTCATACCCATCTTCATTCCATAGTTCTATCCTTGAGGTATCCCCAATCTACGATGAAAAGTGATATTTCAGTCATAACTTGAGCAACTAACATTTTTTTCAGAACCTCCAATGCAAACATGACACACTGAGTAATGAAACACATGACCTAAGGTCATTATGAACAGACATCAAACCAGATTTGTCTTCAATGAAAATGAATTTGGAGTCCATCTTTCTTCATTTTCAAATCTTACTGCCTCATGGCAGAACCAGGGACATGTCATTTTGGGGAAGAAAAAAATACTCTATTTCCTCAGGAAATGCGAAGGAGCCACAAATTTTAATCTGCTCCAGCTGGAGTGGAGGCTGGGGGCTTATATAGGCTCAATAAAATACACCTTCTCACATTTCCTCCTGCCAATAAACCAAAGATTCTGCTTGACCAAGGTTTAGGTAGCTGTTCCCAGCATCCAAAGGAAGGCTGCCCAGCCAAGCAACTGCTCCACCCACCTGAAAGCCTGCTTAGGATTCCATTTGAATGTAGGAGTCGATCTCTAAATATAACCCTGAAAGCAGCCTCTGCTGTCATCTCTGTACTTGTAACTTCGCTCCTTCCAAAATAATAAAATGGGATGGGTGGGTCTTTGGGCTTTTACCCAAAAGAGAGCAGCTTGGGGTAATGAGACACAGGAGAGCAACCCTCTGCTTCGGTCCTTCTCCTCTTCAACCCTTCCTGTGGGGTGGAAGGAGGGGTGGACAACAGCAGTCCTCCACCCAGGAGTTGGCACCAAGCCCCAATCCCCCATTCCCCACAGGGTCCCTCTCAAAGCAGATAGTCCCTAAGATGAGTCCATTGTCCCAGGGCATTGACTAACCTCAGGAAAATCCTTAGAAGTGTGCCTTCTCGCCCTTCCTAACCCAGGAAAATTTAGAATCTTTAAAATTTAGAATCTCAACATATCCTGTGATCATTCTTATCTCACCCAATGAGATAAGATAATGGTATCTAACCAACCAATATCTGTTCATTGTTAGTCTCTCTCACTAACCCTGAGATCCTTGACAGCAAAGCTGTTTTCCTCATCCATGGACCTTCAGCACCCACTGTAGTGTGAGGCACATAGCAGATGCCCAGGAAATGCTGGATGGATAGAGGGATGGACAAAGGGAGGGAAAGAGTAGAGGGAAGAAGAGGGAGATGATGGATGGATGGATGCATGCATGCATAGGGAATTTCCTTAGTGTTACACTTGGTAGATGGAGGACAGATGATGGAAAGTACAGCTTGAGTTGTTGTGCCCTGCAGCTCGGGGCCTGATCCTGGAACCCACACAGACCTCTGAGGCCTCTAAGTCAGAGCATGGCAATGCCATGGTCCTGCCTTATGAGTCAGCTGCCCAAAATGTCATCTATTGGGCGTGGAGGTGGACCCCTCCATAGAAGGCCCAGGAGAGAATCATGTTGGGGTCACCTGTGGAACATAGTAACCTTCACTATTATAAGCCAAGGCTGGTTTCTCTTTTCTCTCAAGGTTGGTCCCCTCTGTGAGGAGAGAGGGGTGGAGGCACAGTCCCTCTCTGGCCCCATCCTAGTGCGGGAGCCTGGGCAGGGGCCTGAAATTGCAGCCTCCACTGACCTTTCACCCAGATGTAGCGGCGGAGGGCCCCGAGCTCTGGCAGCCTGTTCATCACGCAGGACAGTGGTATTTCCAAGTATGCAGTTGGGCTGTTGTGCCCCCAGATGCAACCCACAGGGCCACAAGCCTTTGAAAGGAAGTGGCTGGTTTTGTGCAAACATCATTTCATTGGTTCAGTTTTATTTCCAGCCGGACAGACACCATTTGTCACGGAGAGACAACTGTGCTCTGCAGACATCCGAGCAGGGCACCTGTGCCCAGGAAGGTCAAGGCACCAGCACCAGGGAACTGAGGGGCAGAGCAAATTAAGCAAAGGAAAGCTCAGGCTGTAGTCAGATTATACTTCCTTGTGGTAAGACAAGAACCATCACCTCCCTCTGGCCCACCCGATACTGCCTTCTGGAGCTTGCCAGGATGCAGGGACCTAACTGGCCCAGCCCATCTAATAGAGAGCTGCTGCAGAGTAGAAGCTGGGAAACTTTTAAAGACTATGGTGCCCAAATCCCAATCCCAGAGTATAACTTAACTGGTCATGACTGGGTCCCAGATTTTTTTGGTAAGAGGAGTGGGCTCAAATGGAAGACATGAAAGAAAGAAAAAAACAAACAGTCTGATAACTTTCATTTCATCCTCACCCCAACACGAGAAAGTCACCTGCCATGTGACTCCAGCTTAACCATATAAGCGATTCCGTTAAGTCTTAGCCAGGGTAGAAAATCAGGCTCACCCATGTGCAACTCAGAAATGCTTTCAGCCTATCTACAAAGTTGTACCAGGTCTCCTAGATGCCGGGACGATTTTCATTAAACTGGGAAATATTGAGCAAGGTGGGTAACATCACTTGCACTGAGATTTTCATATCCTGGAACTGGTCACTAATTTGTGGTGGGATTGGAGGTGGCGTCCTTCCCCAGCATGCTGACTGAGCAGCGGGAGGAAGAACGGAGAACACCGAGCTGTCTTACAGGGAAAACTTGGAGGACTGAATAAATGTTTCCATGTTTATGAAGTGCTTCGGGCTCCTTGAGTAATAGCGAAGTGTCAGGGCCCGGTGTTATTAGTTTTCACACAAGTCCCAAGATTAATTGCTCCTCTCAACCTCGCTCCCCAGCTCAAGAGTTATGCTCCAGGCCCATCTAAGTTACTTTGCACGTGTGCCCTGGCAGATAGCAAAACGTGGCCTGGAGCTCTCCTTGTGGAGTGGCAGGGAGGGCAAATAGCAAAGCCTGGCCTGGAGCTCTCCTTGTGCAGTGGCAGGGAGGGCAAATAGCAAAGCCTGGCCTGGAGTTCTCCTTATGGAGTGGCAGGGAGGACTGCATTCTATCAGCAACTTTCCTCCTTTGAGCTGGAATTTGCCTGCTGCTAATTCCTCAGTATTTAACACAGTCCAAAGACTCAGATCAACAAAGGGTGCTATAGCTTGATTCTGGGCAGATTCCTTTTTATGAAACATAAATAATTTTCAAAAAATTAAGCAAATGAGGCCTCAAGTAACAGATGGGAAGGGCCTCCACTTTATAACTGCACCTCTGCCTCTTCCTTTCAGTTTCCCCTTGGTCTTCTTTATCAGCATAAAACCAGTTACTTCTCACAAGCAAAGCCATTGCTCGCTTGGAAGACCACTTCCTGAACAAAGATCATAATAATAATCAGCTTCTCACAGCCCAGTGAGCCCGGCCTCACTGCAGGCTGTGATTGGCTGGGGAAGCCACTGCTCAGGTGTGTGACTTCGACGATATAAAATTTTAAGCTCAACTTCAGATGATTTATGTATTTGTTTTTGTTTCAACAATAGAACCGAAGACTGTTAAAGTGAGAGGGGAGCTTAGAGATCTGATCCACATCCCTCATTTTTAAGAGGAAATTAAACTCCCAAGAACAAGTGGTCAGCCTGAGGTCAGCCAGAGTGCCCAGAACTTTGTACTTGACTCTTTTTTTTATCCCACATTCTCTCTCTGGAACACTCACCCAGTCCTCCTGTGACTGGCCATTGCATATTAATTACTCTCAGTGCAGACCTTCCCATGGAACTGACACTCTTCCTATTCCCCTGCCCCACACCTTCTCCGTCTCCATATACTGCATGACTCTTCCAGACTTGCTCAGGTCCCAAACCTAGCCATCATCGTTTAGTTCTCCATTTCTCATATGCCCCATATCTAAACAGAGGTACTAGTTCCATTTCCAAAAATTAATCACCACTGCAACTCTTTTCCACAAACCCCACTACAATAACCCTGGTTGACACTACAGTCAACTCCTGCCTATTTTATTTCAAAAGCTCTGAACTGGTCTCTATCCTCCCACTCCTTCCCTATCCAATAGATCTACCACATAGTAATCAAAATAATCTTTCCAACACAAAAATGCATCATCTGCCACCCCTGCTTAAAACCCTTCACACTTAAAAATAAAACCTAAACTCCTTACCACGCCTTCGGGGTCCTACTCAGTCTGAGCCTGCCAAGCCTTCCACCCAATTTCTCTCTACCCCTCCCCCCTTTTCACCCCAATCCAGCCACCCTGGCCATCCTTGTGCCATAAAGAGACCATTCTCATTCCTAGCTCTGTCTCTGCACAGTGGGTAAATCCTCCTGCTCAGATTGCTCTCCTCGCAGATCTTTGCATGGCTACCACTCTCTCATCCCTTAGGTCTTGGCTCAGCAAGCCCATTGCTGGCTAGAACAGCCCCCAGTCACTCTCCTTCTCACGTCTGTCTTCTTTAGCCCTTATTTGCTGCTGAGACTGTTTCACTCCTTTGTTTGCGAGCTCATTGTCTGTCACCCTTACAGAATGTAAACACCTAGAGAGCAGATTTTCTAGGTCATCATCACATCCTTCCACTCCTGAAAAACACCAGACTCCGATCAGGTGCTCAGTAAAACTTATTGATTGGCTGATGCTTAAAAAAGAAAAAAAACACAGTAATAGAACCAGAAGTAGAATCTATGCTTTTCAGTTCACATCCCAGTGATGGTTCATTCCTGCCCTTTGCTTCATTAGAAACAGAGGTCTACTCAAGCTAGTTCAATAAAGGGCATTTTTGTGAGGAAACAGATGTGGTGACAAGGTATAATGTTTCTGAATCCAAGAACAAGAGCTTATGCCCCACAGAGGCCAAAGCTGAAAGAGGGCTCTGCCTTCACAATGGCCCTGAAGAGTAAGTTTCCTCTATGGAATTTTCCTTTTGGTTCACCATTAATACTATTAACACACATTCTGTGTGTCCACTTCTTCCTCTCCTGTTCCAAGTGGCATTCATTCATTCCCTCAGCAAATATTTATTGAAGGCCAACTTGGGTTAAGCCATGCTAATCCTGCTTGCTTATCATCTCTGCTTCTCCTTTATTTCATCGGCATGTGACTTTGGTTTTCCATGCTTCCATCAGCCTTTCTCATGATTTTTTTTCTTTCATTTCTTCTGTTATCTAGACAATTCTTCCTAGGTTTTAGCTGATAGTCCCAAGACAAAATCTGACTGGGCCAGTTCCTCTTTCAGAGCAGAGTCAAACATAATAGATCACCCAACAGCACTAGCAGCCTTGGGATCGGGGTCCAACTCGGATCCCACCAGCTGTGCTCGTGTGTGTTGTTCAGCAAGGGCTGTTCTTGTGGCAGCTTCTGTGGATAGGAGCAATGGCAGAGCAAATAGGATCGCATCTCTGGATAAACTTTTATTTAGTGAGGGTGCATGTTGGCAGTAGGAAGAGACATATTTAAACCTTAGAACAGTACCACATAACATTTACCTAGGTCAATGGGACATTTGATGTCACTGAAGGTTTTAGAGTACATAAGTGACATGACCAGAACTTTGCTTTGGGTAAAATTCATTTTTCAGAAATATATGGGATAGATTGTAAAAGGGGAAAAAACTGACATGGGAGAGAAAAATTAGTAGACCACTGCAATACATTGAAGCACCAATTCCTGAAAATCTGCATTAGTGTGTGAATAGTGCAAAGGGAAGGTGGGAGAGACACAAAGAGGCAGGAATTGGCATGTGGCATAAACTCCACCAGATCTGAATGTCTACCATATGGAAGGTACCTTACAGAAGTCCTACTATGTATCAAGCATGATGCTAAAGGTGTCACAGAATCACATTTAAGCCTTGAAAAAAAAAAGCCTATAATGAGAAGTACATTATATAGTTGAGGAAACTTTAAGCCAGAAAACTAAATAACTTCCTCAAGACCATGTATCCAGAGAGTGGCCAAGGAAAGGAACCTTGAGGAAAGACAGAAGAATCCTCTGCGTAATGGAAAGGGGCCGATAGTACACCAGCAAAATGGCCTGACTGGAGAAAGGGCTGGACCAAGAAAGGAGAGCATGGGATGAGATGCAGGAAGGAAGAGTGGGATCACAATGTAGCATGGAGGCTGGAGCCAGGTTTTCCTCCTGGCCTTGAAATCTGACTCCATCTTAAGCAAATGCTCCTGATTCAATATCTTCCTCTGTGGAACAGGGATAATAATCTAGTGTATGCCTCTCAGGTCTGGGTAGGGATTCGTGATAATATATCTACAGTAACTGACACAAAGCAGGGTCTCAATAAAAGGCATTCTTGCCCTAACCGGTTTGGCTCAGTGGATAGAGCATCAGCCTGCGGACTGAAGGGTCCCAGGTTCGATTCCGGTCAAGGGCATGCACCTTGGTTGTGGGCACATCCCCAGTAGGGAATGTGCAAGAGGCAGCTGATTGATGTTTCTCTCTCACCGATGTTTCTAACTCTCTATCCCTCTCCTTTCCTCTCTGTAAAAAATAAATAAAATATTTTTTTTTAAAAAAAAGGGATCATTGCTTGGATTAACAATTCTATTATTGTATCTGATAGAGCCAGGGGCTAATACAAACTTCAGAATTCCACTGTTGAAGGGCTTTCAATCTCCATGTTTCAGCTTAAATATTGCTATGATGGTGTGGACTATTAGGCATTGGACTGCTCATTTCTTAAAAGCTTGAATATATAGCCTAGCTGGTAAGACAGGTCTCACTTTCAATGTCAAATAATCTCATCATTAAGCGAAACAGTCTAGTCAGGTGATGGGGGGGGGGGGTAACTCCTGCATACTATCCACCCTAGAGCCTGTGCCTACAGCTTGCTCTAAAGAGGAATACACTTGGCAGAAAGAAAATCTCATCAGTAGCAGGTGGTGAAAACTCCAAGTTAGTAAGAACATCTCTCAAAGCCCAGAATCCAGGCTTCAAATATTAATTTGATTTCAATAAGAAAGAGCTAGGTTTGACCCAATAGCTGAAAGCACTTCAGCTTCTACTTGTTATTTTTAAGCAATAATGTTTTTTAAAGAGCCCACAGGAAGAGGACTGGCATGAGCAAACCCTAGTGGTCTTTGTCTCTTCTGAGTGTGGGGACAGAGAAGCAGTCAGCCATCATTGCACCTGTGCCCTCTCCAAGCTGCCACGCCAAAAGCCTGCCTGGGGATGGGATCAGACCCAGTTCAAGATCAAACTCTCTCCACATGCAAGATGGAAAAGTCCTCTTAGCCAAACCACTTGGCAGAGTTTTAAGAAACACTAATCTATTGCTGATTCCTTTCTATACTAGGGACATAGAAAATATACAGGCAACCTATCCCTCAGGCCACTAAAAACCTATTTTCTTTTGCTGTCTGATGCCATCCTATTCTACATGCTCACACCAGGAAGAGGGTAACCAAATCGCTTGGTGGCCCAGTTCTGGATATTTTCTCCCTCATTTTCAGAGCAGAACCCATCTGAGTGAGAATGATTACCTTTTAGAGTAGATGTTAGTTTCCTTCTAATCAAGGCTTGGAAACAGGATTGCAGAAAGCGTAATCTCAAAAAAAAAAAAAAAAAAAGGAGTCTGAAGAAAGAAGTTGGCAGAATTCCAACCAACATAAGTGTTAAGAAATCTAACAACATGCATCTGCTCACTAGCCAGAAAGAAAATATATTGTACGTTTAAGGCAAGGTAGCAGCGTTGCATAACTTGGGGGAGTGGGGGTGCCACTCACTTCATAGGCTATGTGAATGGAGCCCCCTGGAGTTGTGCAGCACACACTTGTTAAACCAACTCCAAACTTAGCCCTAGTTCAGGGTATCTCAGTCAGAAAAGTGACCACAATACCCTTGGCACAGGTGTCATTGCTTTAGTCTGTGAAAATTATTAAATTGTTGTAGATTATTCTGCAGAAAATTCTTAATGCACACAGTAAAACCCAAACTCCCCACAGAAGCATACCTTAAATTGTAACCAGGGGAGACCTTGGAGGCAGTCTAGACCATTCCCCCATTTTACAGATGGGGCAACTGAAGCTTAGAGACACGACATGTTTTCCCCAAGGTCAACAAGCCTGTGCTAAAAAGATGAAACAGACTTTCCCTGCTTCCCATCGATAGCCAAAATTGGCCACTGTTGTGAATAGTATTTAATCCAACAAGATTGAAAATTGAATCTTCCTTATCATTATCATCATTTAACATTTATTGAGCACGTTCTACATCTAAGCCTTGAGAACAGAGTCTCTCTAAAGGACTCAGCTCATGAGGTATGAGTAGGGCAGAGCTTTGCTCAGTCGCACAACCTTTGGTCCAGGAAATGAGGACTTGGCTAGGAACATTTCCAGGCACAAAACTAACATACTCTTTTGTGAGGCATGAATGGTTATGGCCTATTGAACAAATCTTTATTCAGGCAACTTTTTAAAAATGTATTATGTCCCTGTTGGAACTGACTGACTTCTTTGAAGCTGCTTTCCTTTGTTGGTTAAATATTTATTCATTAATATATTTTAAAGCCATTTTATTTACACAATAGATTTGGAGCCATTCTGGACTATTGGATAATTATTACCTAGTTAAAATCAGGCTATCCAAAGCAAGAAAACTGATGGCCATTTATGGAGAGAATGGGAAATTTACAGGTTACTGAGGTTGCCCTTTAAATTTTATTTTTAACGCAGTCATTCTACTCTTTCTAATGAGAGTTTTATGTGTGTTTGAATGTGTGCGGTGAGGCAGGGGGGAGAGAGAAGCCTTTTTACCAACAACCAATGCAATTAAACTGCTTTATGGACAAGCTCTCTGCCAACTTTCTTATTGAAATCAAAGATACCTTTGAGTTAGCTGTACAAGAGCAGGGCAGAAAGCACCTGCAGTCACGTCTGTTTCTCATTTTGTACTCATGTAACTCAGATGCCCTATGAAATCTGCTCCTGGGTTGAAATTGTGTATACCACGTATCAGCTCAGTTTGTATTGGAAACAGGAGCTCAAAAGGTGCCACTCAAACCTATGGCTCTGGTTTTCCCCAAGTGTAACATGAGCAGGGGAGTCATGTTGTGGGGGCCCATGTCTCCCATCACTGTAAGTAAGAGATATAGCAGGCCCATGTTTTCCATTTCCTGGAGCTCCCCAACCCCCACTCATACGGTTCCCACTTACACTTTTCATGCAGGCAGGTCATGGCATGGGATGAGAAGTGCTATGAATGTACACGTGAACAGTTCATGACCTGTGCATGAATTTACAAACTTGCCTGATATAGAAAAAGGAAGCAACCAGAACACCTGACCTAGCCTCTCCAAATAGCCTGCTTCGGGCCACCTCTCTATGTAGATACTGTTTGTGGCCTACATAAATGGATAAAGTATGCCATCGGTCTGAAGAAATTGCATTAGGGTAAAATTAGTACTCAACTCTTATGTGAAGACCCCAAACTAAATTTTTTTCAGTTTTAACCCAAAGATATCACTTTTAAAAAATATTTTTGATTGATTTCAAAGAGGAAGAGAGAGGGAGAGAGAGATAGAAACATCAATGATGAGAGAGAATCACTGATTGCTGCCTCCTGCACACCCCGCATTGAGGATTGAGCCTACAACCCAAGCATGTGCCCTGTCCGGGAATCAAACTGTGACCTCTTGGTTCATAGGTTGACAGTCAACCACTGAGCTATGCCAGCCAGGCCCAAAGAGATCTCTTTTAAATATTAGCCCTAATAAGAAATTCTGGATCTTATCTCTTTGATCACATTTTAGAATATTAGCCTCTCATCGACCTCTGCAATGTTCCATTGATTCAACAAATATTTGGTGAGTACCAACTATGTCCTCTCAAGCAATACTAGTTCATAAAACATCAAGGACTTGGCTTTCATGGAGTTTCCTTTCTAGCTGGGGAGGGAAGAGTTGGCTTTGAAGTAGCTAAGTGAAGGCGTGTTCCAGTTAAAGTCAACTCTCCATGTGGCATTCCAGATTTACACAGGATAAATTGGGATGTGATAATTTGTTTCAAAAAAAGATTCAATATTTTACTAAAAAAAAAAAAATTCACAGAAGGATTCCCTTTAAATCTAAAACTCTCATAGTCCCTCTTCCCATCGTCCCCCGAGTCATTTTATTTATTCTGAACTTTTGAGGACTCCATTAATGGTTAGAGTGTCCCTGCACTGTCCTAGAGTACCTACCCTACTCATCACCACAGGTAGACATTCACTTCTACTCCAGAAAAAAGAAGTGCCCTACGAAAGTACTACCCATTCCAGACTGAAAGCACAACCCACCCTAAAAGGGCCACTCAGCAGAGACCACAGGCAAGTCTTAGGGACTCTGGTTCGGAGGGCTCCCGGGGCCTCTCTGTGCCCTTTAAGATCTAGGTCAAGGGCAAAGAAGTCTGGAGTTGATGCTCTCTTCAGTTTCTCTGGATTTTTCGCATTGATACAAATGAGGGGGGAAAGGGAGAAAAACAAGCCCAAATAAGACATTTTAAAAAATGAACCTGGGGAGGTGAAGACATCATTTTTCTCTCCTGACATTTTCAACTACTTAGATAATTACCGGCCACCAGAGTCCCTCCTTGTGAGTACCAGCATTTTGGGCCATTAGCAATTAGTGAGAACAGTTCCTCCACTGAGCTTTTATGTGAGAAAATAGAGAGCTGCCTGCTACACACAAACACACAGGCTTAGGAGACATGAGAAAGAAGCTGAAGAGTATTCCTAATATTACGGCTAGTCTCCTGTCATTTCCACACATTGGGATTTTATTGATCAGTGGCCACATTTCTTCTCAGGACCATTGTACTGCCAGGAAGCTTCCTGGTCCAGCTTCATAGTGGTTAGTTGGCATTTAAGAAACAACAATTTTTTTAAAGCACAAGCCCTACCCTACCCTGCCCTACCCTACCCTATTCAGAAAAGTTAATGCCATATCATGAATTTTAGCTCTGAGGATTGGAAGGCTTTTCCATTTAAACAGGGGAAGCAAAAGTAAAAACAACCTTGGGTGTTTCCACAAGTCTTTCATCTGCCCAAGAAAAATTTATACTGAAAGCCTTCATGGTAATTAGATAAATTGAGCAAATACAGGTACAGGATATTCAGAAGTCAAATGAGCCATTCTTCAATTTAAGAGCTTTGCTTTAGAATAAAGAACTGTGCTCAATGCAGCTGATGTCACTTATATTAGTCTGGGAAGAGAAGTCTTACGCAAGAGAAGAATATATGTACAAATAAAAGAGACCAAGGTGGAAAGAAATTGAGTGCCTTTCCTGTCTCGATGTTAGATGAGTCCAAACAGATGACAGCCAAAGTCCAAACAGATGACAGCCAAAGCCAAGTCTCCATACACGTCACACTCCTTGCTCTTCAAGGTCTCTCCTGGCCAAAAGTGTCTGGATTTCCATTGTGCCTACTTTTCCATATAGGGCAATTAATTCACTCTGAAATTCTAGGGTTATTGAAGAATTAGGCTTTCTGATTCCTCCAGGGTAGCCCATGGACACCACCATCTGACACATTGGAGAATACCCTTGACTTTCAGAGAAGGACCAGATTCGTGTTGCTGCTACTTAAACATAGCACTCAGACTTCATCTTTGGCTATGACTTGTACTACATAGCAACCAAGTGGCAGAACATAAGGCACAGCATCAGTGTTTTGGTCAAGTAGAGAAACTCAATTTACCTCGATCTATAGTAGGCCATTGCTCATGATGGGAACTACCTAAGCTTCTTATTATAAGTTACCTGTCCACATCTATCTTTTATTCATGTCACCATCTTTCTCAACTGATTTATTTAAATGAAAAGAACTTATGAGCATTTATATGAAAAAAGGTTTCCTTGGGCATACTCAGGTTACTGACAATTCCCAATAGGAAAGTCAAGCCTTGAACTCTCGACATTCTGACTACAGACCTCATGGGAACATATAAAAATCTTTGAAAATCATTCACGAAGTTCATAGAAGACAAAGTCCATATAACAAAATGCAACCCATTCTTAGGAGTTAGTCACACAACAAGAAGTTAAACCAACGGATTTCATAATTACACCAGTTTAGAGCTGCCAATCAGGAGTCAGGTGTAATACCAGCACTATGATGCAAAGTAAAACTTAGGTCTTAGGAAAGATAAGATCTCAAAACAGACACATGACAAGTGAACAGATAGATGTTTAACTTCAACTTGATATTGTAATTCCTAGTGAGATCTATAAAATAAATGATGGGAGGCGTAGAGAAAGATGAACTCCATTTATGGTAAGAATCATCAGAAACTCATAACAAAAACAGGTACAAAAAGATGAAAGGACTGGAGTTTGGAGTAGAACATGCAGATGTGCACTTCAGAAATGTGGTTTATTCAGACAACTTCTTCTGTATAGACTATGGAAGTACACACCTTAGGAAACTCTCCTGAGACTTCCTGGAAATTAATTTTAAGACCTTGGGTTCATTGCCCCTATTAATTCTACATTCCCCTCCTGTTTCAGTGTTGTTTTTCATTGCCTAGACCAAATGTTAACATCAGTTAACTCACTCTGAAATTCAAGGGTTATTGAAGAATTAGGAAAGGGTTTGTACTATAATAAAGGTATGACAGGGCTTTTAACTTTATGAACTGTCCCAAAGTCGTATAACTAAAAATATAGCACAAATCCATAGAAAACATTAAAAGGTTCAAAATATACTGCTCTGAGCTTCTTGAGAGTGAGTCTACCATCTAATTGATTCTAATTACCACAAAATTTTAAAAGTCTGTCAATGTTACTATCCATATTTCTACTAATCTAAGTCTGAGGTATTTCCTATGTCTAAAATTTCACAATTCTATAATTCTAATCACCATTTTTTTTATCTCTCTATCCTTCTTATGGACAGGGAAGGGGCTTATTTCCTGCCCCCACCTCTAATTCCTTCCCTTTTGTCCTCTATATCTTCATTAGACATAAAGACCAACACATTCTTGTCCGTGGCGACTCCATATTCACAGTGAATGTTATTTTCAAGGATTATGAAATAGTTGCCACCAGTACATCTGACAACCTCAGTATAGAACTACTGCTTCAAAAGCAGGTCCATCAGGCTAACCCTAAAGGCAGAGCTAAGAAAACAGTTACCTGCCCTTCCCTCAAATGTCCTGATGTTATTTAAAGATTATTAGTGCCTACTTTACAATTTCATTGGTGTCCATGTCAATAATTTTAGACGTAGTTCACACATTTGCTAGTGTTGCTTCAGGATGTTGTGAGATTGTAAAGACAGCACTAATTCTTACATGATGAATTTGCTTGTTTTGTCCTAGAATGCTTAGTGTGATATGATTTTTCATGAATAATTCTGAACAAGTCAGCCCTGCTGAAATTCCACACACAGAGCTAAAGGCCGAAATAATCTTAGATTCAATGTTGCCAAATCACAATCAGTTTTGTTACTCAAGGCAGATCAAACAACAGACAACTGACTGACCATTATTCAGACACCTTTCCTTATCATAATTAACACCAGGAGAGTTTTCATGCCTTTGTCTCCATCATGCACACATTTGGAGAATTTAATTAATGTATGCAACCACACGGAGTAATCCAGGTCTCATAGGTAATGTGTGTTAGCTTCTAGTTGTTGATTTCTCTGAAGCAAATGATCACTTTCATAGACTGACAGCAGCCTGAGAAGTACAATGTTTATATTGGTGGTTAGTAGCAGGGATTTCCAACCCTCGGTCTTGGCTCAGCTTCCTGTCAATGATCTACACAATCTGGCTGAGGAGGATTCCACATATCATTACTTTATAATCACTTCACTGATTTGATCAACTGTTATTTCTTTCACAACTAAGGTGACTTATTTTGTATAATAATCATTACTTTATGTCATGACGTATGTGAGGCATTGGGATAAGATGGCTCAGTTCTTGCTTTCAAAAAGCTCACAACTCCTTGTAATAATTAACTAGAAGGTAGTGAATGAGAATAAGGGAGAGAAGAGGATGACAGTTAGTACCTAATGTAGACTAAAAATAAAACTAGCCAGCCTTGAAATTTCCACTGCACCATAATGCAAATGCAACCCACCAGATTCTATCAATCTCTAGTCACACCCTCATTTAGACAGAAGAAGAAGATCTAGTTGAATGGGGGAGTGGGAGTGCAATATTGCTCATGGATTTGTAAATACAGAAATAACAGTCACAGCAATATAAAAGTATACAGTCATACACAGTTTATGAAGAAATATTTTTCCCCAATATATCCAATTCAGCAAGTTGAAATCCATAGAGGGAAAAAGCTTTCATACAGTTTTATAATTTCCTGCCCATCCCCTTCTCTCAAAATTCTTTTAAGCTTAAATATTCTCATCCTCCAATTTCACCAATGTCTAGATGGTACTAAGACAGTAATAAGCATCCAAAACTATAAAATTCAACTTTATAGGCATTTATGGCATGACTACTATGTATCAATATCCTTCCCTAAGTTTAATAGTTTTAATTTCAAGTGGCAGTCTGAATTAGAGCGACTTTATTAGTTTATATAATGTTTTGGGAATTTCACCCCCTCACTGGTAAAGTACATAAGAATATTATTTTAAGTCTTCCATTTTTACATTAAATAAAAAATAGCACTTAAATAAAAGAACAATATTATTTGTCATAGCATAACTATCAACTTTTAATTATCCTAAAACCAAAAAGTTTAAAGTTAATGAAAATGAACTTAATAAACCCTCAAATGAAAATTATATATTGCCAAAAACACACTACTTAGGATTTTTCTATCCCTCTAGACATAAGTTAAATATATTCTGATTAAACACCTACTCTGTATAAGACACATAATTACTGGAAGGAGAAAAAAATGATCTCTACCCTTTTAGAATAACATTCTAACAATCAGTTTAACCAGCTGAACTCTCAAGCAAAGCATTATTCATGCTTTGAATAAGTAAGTCTGAATATCACCATCAGAATGAAACAAAGAAAACAAAAAAAAAAATTGGCTTTGCTTTTTTCCAATGGAACAGAGACTGCTTGTAACATATACTAGATGCAGAGTTAAAACATAAATCCCAGGAAAATATTTCCTACATAATATGTGAGTCTGTATATGGAAAGATGAATTTAAACTGGAATTTCTTCTTTTTTTTAATATTTGTATTGACTTCAGAGAGCAAGGGAAAGGGCGAGTTAGATAGAAACATCAATGATGAGAGAGAACCATTGATTGGCTGCCTCCTGCACGCCCCCTCCAGAGGATGGAGCCTACAACCCGTGCATGTGCCCCTGACTGGAATTGAACCCTGGACCTTCTGGTCTGGAGGCTGACACTCTATCCACTGAGCCAAACCAGCTAGGGCTGGAATTTCTTCTTAAATTACAGATTGCCATCTAATGAAAGGTCTTGGAGAGAATTTGATGAAACTTGATTTTCATAAGGAGATACCTATTACAAAAGGACAAATCAAAAAGAAAAACAATAGAAGAATAAGTGATTGAGCTAATTAAAGTTATTGCAAAAGAAGTACTCAGTCACTGATGGGCTAATTCATCAACATCAAGTTTAAACCAAAAAACTATACCATGAAATAGTGTATCATTTTGCTTCTCAAGCAATCGTTAATTTTGAAGAGAATGATGTCCATTCAAAGAACATCTCAAGTGAATAATATCAGAAATACAAAGAAATAGAGGAAAAGTAAAAGAGGTTTTTGTAACACTCATTTCCAAAATAATAGTACAAAACCTGAAACTGTTTAATATAAGAAATATTTCATGAAGAATTTTTCCAATGGTGATCTTAATAAAACCAGAATTTTTTCTATTTAGACTGACATTACTCAATGCTTAATATATCTAATATTTTGCTCAATATTATTGGGCTATGTTACAAACTCTATAAACAAGTATCTGATATTTTAGTAGGCTGAAAATCAGCTGTGTAATATGAAAACTATGTCAAATGAAAATTATCTCCATAAAAAATGTTTCTAAGAGTTAAACTAATAGAATATTAAACACAAGAAGAAAAAGTCAACAAGTTTACATTATCTTCCCGTTTTTAAGTTATTTAACTAGGATTATGTATACTGTTCCCATGTTTGCAATCTATTAAAATAGTTCAAATCCCATCATAGACAAATCCACAAGATTGCCCCAGTTCTTTAACAGAGTGACAATTTTTCATGTCTTGAATATGACTTGAAATAAATGAGGCATTTTAACTTGGAAATTAACTTTGTTATAAAATGACTAGAGGCCTGGTACACAAAAATGTGTGCACTCGGGGGCGGGGGTGTCCCTCAGCCTGGCCTGTGCCCTTTCGCAGTCTGGGATCCCTTGGGGGGATGTCCACCTGCTGGCGTGCCTGGCAGCCTGGGTGAGGGGCTAATGGCTGTTTGCAGGCTTGCCAAGCCACACCCTCATGGGGGTGTGGCCAGCCTACGTGAGGGGCTGAGGGCAATTTTCAAGCTACCCACAGCCCCTTCAGGGTTTGGGTCCCTACTGGGGTGCCTGGCTGGAAGCAGGTATCTGGGATTTATTTAACTTCTATAATTGAAACTTTGTTGCCCCTGGCAACCCAAGGTCCCAGCCCGGCAAGTAGCTAGGATTTGTTTATCTTCTATAATTGAAATTTTGTAGCCTTGAGTATAGAGCTCAGGGCCTGCAGGCCCAGGGCAACTCTAGCTCCATGGCCACTGCCAACTTAGTTGAGTTAATTTGCATATTTGCTCTTGATTGGTTGGTGGGTATGGCTGGTGGGCATGGCTTGTGGGTGTAACGGAGTGGGGTTAATTTGCATATTACTCTTTTATTAGATTAGATAATTACAATGTAACTAATGTGACTAATTTCACAGTTTCAACACTAGAGTATAAGAAGAAGATTTTAACTATTTAGACTTCTAAGATAGGTCCATAAAAGGTGAACATTTGGCTTGAACACCATAGTCAGATCCAAGCTGACATATTTTTATGATCTACAATGAAACCTTCTCACTTTCATTCATCTAAGGAGAACTAGTTTGCAACAACTGAGTTAAAGGACAACAGACTAGGGGGCAGTGGGGAGGCTGGAAAAGGAGTTCTAGTTCTACCAGTGTGTGGCTATAACCAAAGGCTCAAAAATAATTTAAAATGACCAAATAAGCTCTTAACAGGCTAGATCTCCCCCAGATATCAACTATAAACTCTGGACAAATTTCAAAAGAAAGCCAGAAAACCCAACTACCTGAACACAGTGAAGAGCAGACAGATTCTGGAAGGAAGTTAACACTTGAAAGAAGAAAGCAACACTGGGTGAATGTCCTGCTTTCATGGGTTCTGGCTTGAGGGTAGGATCTCAAGAAATCAAGAGCCAGGAATAGGGAGCCCTAAATTCTGTATATAAACTCTTTCCAAGTTTTTGGCCACTGACCCACATTGTGTGGTCAGATTCCAAGCTGCCCAGCCAAGAGGAAAACAACTAAGCTGAGATTAGTGTTGCCATCCAAGAGACAGCAGTTGCAGTTTTAGTAGCTAGTTGCCTGCTATAACAAAAGAAATCAACTCTATGCAAGGAATCATACAACATCCAGAGTTTACACAACAGATAATTCATAATCTTCAGGAAATAATCCAAAAGGACTTCACATATGGAAAGTGTAACCCATTCTAAATATAATCCTGAGAAGCCAATCATGACATGGCCCAGATGATGGAATTATCAAACAGGACGTCAAAGCATCTATTGTAATTATGCTCAGTGAATTTTTTTAATGTGCTTTTAATAAATAAAGGAATAAGAAATTTCATAAGGCAGTTCCATTTTTTTATGACTCAGCAATTCCACTTCTGGAGATTTTTCCAAAGAAACCCAAAACACTAATTCAAAAGAATATATGCACCCATTGCAGCATTATTTATAACTAGAGGCTCGGTGCATGAAAATTCATGCCCGGCCTGCCCCCTCTCACACTCTGGGAGCCCTCAGGGTGGGAGGCAACCCAGCGATCCCGGGAAGGTGACGCCCCATCACACCTCTGCTGCTGTCACTGCCGGCAGCTCAAGCCTCAGCTGGCCCTGGTTATCTGAGCCTCAGATAACCCTGGGTGGCTGGGAGGCTGAGAGGACTAGGGGACTCTGGAGGCAGGCAAGCACGGCCTTGCTGCATGCCCCAGCAGGGTTGAGGGTAATGGGTGCTGTAATCTTGTGGCTGTGGGTGTCACCATCTTTGAGGGCGGGCATTCAATTAGCATATTCCCTCCTTATTGGCTGTGGGCGCTACCATCTTTTGTTATGGCATGAGGGTCACATAGCATATTCTCTCTTTATTAGATAGGATAGCCAAGTATGAAAGCAACCCAACTGCCTAACACTAGACAAGTAGATAAGAAACTGTAGTTCATATATACAATATATGAATATTAACCAGCAATTAAAAAGAATGAAATCTTAACATTTGTGACAGCATGGATGGACATAGAGGATATTATGCTAAGTGAAATAAGTCAGTCAGAAAAAGAAAAATACCATATTATTTTACTTATATGTGGAATCTAAAGAAAAAAAATACACAAACAAAATTGAAACAGAATCATAGACACAGAGAGCAGGCTGGTGATTGCCAGAGGGGAGGGGATGAAGGAGGCTGGGTGAAAAAGGTGAAAGGATAAAAAGTACAAATTGGTAGTTACAAAATAGTCAAGGACATAAAGTCGATAGGCAGTATAGTCAATAATATCACAATATCTAGGTATGGTGTTAGGGGGCTACTGGAAATATCAGGGGAACACTCTCTAAAGTATCTGATTGTCTAACCACTGTGTTGTACACATGAAACCAATATAAAATAATATTAAAATAAATTATAATAATAAATAAATAAATAAATAAATAAATAAATAAATAAAATTTCAGCAGGTAACCAGAAACTATAAAAAAGAACTAGATGGACATTCTAAAACTGGAAAATTAAATATCTGGAAAAAGTTCACTGGACAAGCATGACAGCAAAATGGAGGTGACAGAGAAGGAAGAGCCAATGAACTTAAACATAGATCAATGGAAATTTTTTAATCTAAAAAATAGATAAAGAAGGTTAAGAAAAAATGAACAGGAACCTATAGTACAATATCTGAAGTTACCAAACATAAGGTAATTGGAGAACTGGCAGGCAGAAAAGAGAATGAAAGAAACATAAAATATATTTTAAAAATTAAGAACCAAAAATTGCACAAATTCAGTGGAAGACATAAATTTACAAGTTCAAGAAGATTTGTGAATCCCAAGCAAAATGAACACAAAAAAAACCATGACTAAACACATCATTGTTAAACTGCTCAAAATCAACAATAAAGTGTGTGTGTGGGGAGGCGGGGGTTAGAAAAAGCATTACCTACAGGGAAACATGAATCAAATGGTAGTTGACTTCACAATCACACCAGAAAAGAGCAGAACAGCACATTTAAAATTCTGAAAGAAAAATTGTTGTAGACCCAGAATTCTTGATCAGTAAAAATACTCTTCAAGAAGAATAAAGGTAAAACAAAGACAAAAATAAACGCAGAGAATTTATTTCAGTAGCCCTGAACTATAAGAAATGCAAAAGGAAGTCTTCAGGCTTACGGAAACAGGAAGGAATAAAAAAATTAGAAATTTTTAAATTTTTTCATGATAAAATTGTGAACAAAAAATAATGAAAATGTGTAAGTCACTGAAACTTTATGAATTGCAATATCCTAATCTAAAGGAAGGAATAATAATGCTATGAGGAATATATGTAAACACACTTTGAGAAAGGGTAATTATTATTAAAAAATAATGTTGTGCTTATAAACATGTCCAGAATCTGGAGAAAGACGAGATTTTAGACTTGAGTTCAGCATTTATGCAACAAGTATCCATTGGGTGCCTGCCTATTATCTAAACTAATAAAAGCGAAATATTAAAATTAACCGTTTCTCCGAGACAGGGTAAGCCACGCCCACCAGCCAATCAGAGCGGCTGTATGCAAATTAGCCCAGCCAACATGGCGGCCGCCACTCACGGACCTGAGTAAACGTTTAGGCAGCGTCCGTTGCAGCAGGAGCGAAAGCGATACTGTTTTC
>PVJC01017593.1:0-32288 GCA_004026665.1 Murina feae | reverse complement strand
TACCTTCCTGGAGGACACAATTCAATCTACACTGCTAATGTCCCATTGGTTAAAGTAACTCACTTTGACAAACACAAAGTCAAAAAGTGGGGAAGTATACTAAACTCGATGTGAGGTCCAAATATATAACATAACCAAACTTAGCATCATTGGGACAGAGTGGTATACTCCTCCCATAGGAGTTGAGGGGAGTAATTATTTTGAATAATAAATGTGTATTTATACAGTAAGTCCTCATTTAACATTGATAGGTTCTGCAATTTTAAGCAAAAGATGTACAAGGAAACCAATTTTGCCAAAGGCTAGTTGATATAAATAAGAGTTAAGTTTCTATGGCAGTTCATTAACATTGTAATGAAATGATGTTGAACTGAAAACTATTTTTAACATTTAGTTAAAATGTGTAACTTATTGTGGAAGCCCCTTACACATCCTGCGTGGTTCAGGGTTCCTGTTCAGGGTTCGAGTTCTGGAGAAGGCCACACACAAAATGAAGAGAGAGACTAGAAGAGAATTAATTTGGAAAAATGGGGGCCAGGCGGAGAGTCTACCTCTAGTGGGAATGACTGCCACTGGTGCCCGGGCCTCGCCAGCCTTTTATTGAGGCTATGGAGACACCCATATCCTTAGGCAGGAAATTCCAAGCAAGAATTTACATGTGATTAACAGGTGGAGGTTTGCTTTAACTAACAATGTTTCAACTTAAACAATGGGTGCATAGCTCTGACCTTTCAGAGCAACCAAGGTTGGTAAAAACAATCAGTTTCCAGCAATTGATGTTTATTTGTTTACCTTTACATCATGTATTTAAATGCTTAAAGATTGTTCTGCTAATAATTTTGTCATTTTTTTCAATATTTTCAGAAAAAAATGCCCTAAATAGAATATTGGAGAATCTCATTTGTTGTCTCTACTATTGTACCATAATTGAAGTAGTCTTAGAGTTTTAACATTTATGATAATTATTGTTACAGACATATTTATAAACATATTAGTATCCGGAATCTCCTCCCATTTTATTTCATGTATATTTCTTAAATCTTAAAAAAGCTGTCTATTTTTAGGAGCACATGTATTTTAAAACTTTGAATTCACACCTGTAATTTTAGATTTCACTACTATTTTAGAATTCTATTGTTCATTGTCTTTTCATGCATTTTTAAGTTTCTTTTTTATTTTTGCAGGAACATGAGGTTTTGGGGAGTTAGACAACTTTCTTAGGCAGTTCAATTTATGGAAGCTGCTCTTGACCAACCATCTGTTGCTTTAAACGACAATGCTTCTTATTGTTTACCATCTGCATGTGCGTGTAATGTTTCTGTCTTCCACAGTAACATAAGAAGCTATAATATAAACCAAAACTACCTACAGGCCAGGTGTACATTACTCTTACTTTAAACAGATGGCTTTAGTGCCTTTATTCCTGCTTATTTGTTTTCCATGATGACTCTGGTAGACAGATTATAGGTGTCTTTCCTGAGATCTGACAAGTGTTGGGGAACCTTTCCAATTTAACCAAGTGGAGCCTAGGTTAGAGTGATAATTATTTTCCTCATTAAACTCTGACTAATTTCTTTTGTAATTGAAGACAATCCCATTTCAGTACCTAAATTTTATTGTGAAATTAATATTTAAAAATAATGTTTTAAACATTAAAACAAGAATGATAGCCATATTTTCTGGGTTAAAATTAAGAGAAGAGTAAGTGAGAAAATATAAGAATACAAATATTAACTGGGTTAGCTAATAAAGCCAACTGTGTTTCCTGGATAGGTCTATTGTTTTCAGAGATTGATTAATTTGTTTGTGAGAGAAATTCATTTTACTCTCAATTTGTTAGAATTGGTTTTACACTGTAACTAGCTACATAGCAGTTACTTGTTTCAAAAGATGGAAAGAATGATATTAAACTACTTAGGAAGACTAGGTCACCATGAAATATACAGAAATTTATAGTCAGTTGAAAGTTTGACTTCATAGTTTCTAAAAAATGTACCCAGCTTTCCATAGCATTTTTATAACAACAATACTTGAATGGGCACCTCATTACTTCTTGCTCCTATTTTTGTTTTTGTTATATAGCAAAGGATCTCTACTTATTCAGCAATCTAAGGGTCACCTTATATGAAGTTAAATTTCATATGTCACAGTGACTTAATCATCACTGTGTAAAGTAGTGTAAAACAGTGTAAAAATACACAGGGTAAAAATAATAAGCATACCATAAATTTCCTATATTTTCAATTATCTGATGGCTTATATACTACTAGTCCTGGAGGAAAAAGAGACATGAGTTTTCCTCCTATAATTTCTGTGACCTCTTACCACTTTCCTAAACATAATTACACTTTTTTTCCTTCCAATAGCTGAAATCAAAGCAGTACTTTCAACTAAGTTTTCTTGAATTTATTTGGCTAACAAGATAGAACTTCAATAGCATTTCTTTTAATAAAATCTATCTGTGAATATTTTAATAAATATTTCTAAATGCCTCTATATACAAATACTTTTCCAATACCAATATGAAAACAAGATGTGTTGGAAGAAATGCTTGGGGAAATTTAAACATATTTGTAAATTATTTTCTTGTGTAGAAGTGAAGGAGCGCTCTGAAAAGTCTCAATTTCTCCTATATCTTTCCATGGCTGTTAAAAATAAGCATATCTCTCAAAAGCTCATCCTGAGGTCCAAGATCCCAATCCTTTTCAATTTGTTTCTTCAGAGTTTAGGGTGTCAATCCAAAGTACTTTTTGAACTTTATCAAAAGCACGTTTCTTATCTACCACCAGGTGGCAGGTGGATCCACTTTTTGAAACGCTACCCAAACCCCGCCCTACCGGAAGTTGTCATGTAAAGGAACTCCTCCTGGCCACGCCTAGAGTTCAGCACCCCAGACGCGGACAGCGACACCGCCCCAGTTTAGTCCCATGACTCGCTGCGGAGATTTTCACCTGACAAAGGAACTGGCCAATACCAGCGGGTTCCAAGAGCCGCGTGACCGACTAATTTACAATGCCCGATATGGAGGGGGGTGAGAACTCCTTGATTCGGGACATTTAGGTTTGCAGGGGAACCAGCTGTTATTAAATAATATTCCAAATCTCAAAATTCTGATTTTTTTCTCTCTCCCTACAAGCCGGATTCTAAGTGCATCTTGTAAATGCTGTCTTGCTGTGCGACAGACGGTAGGTTAACCAACCTCCATGTGTTGGTTTATTCTGACAAAATGCGTAAGACAGCAAAGGCGGTACAAAAGTCTTGTGTGAGTTATGGCGACCAGTCCCTCCTCTTACACAAAGCTGCTTGTCAGCTCTCCTAAGAAACCGGCGTGGAGACAGCCTTCTTTTGCTGCATTGTTTTTCAATTATTTAGTCTCGGACACAAAACCAGCAGCTGTTTTTTGCTCGCACCGAATTACTGTTTCAGGCAAAGAGATTGATTGGGCTGAAGCACAAGTGTGGTCTGGAAGTGACGGTTCAGGTATCATTTTCCAGTTGCCTAGCAACAAATCAGACCAAAAAAAAAGCATGTTTGCGGATTTCAATTCCCACTTTAGAACGGCAAAAACCCAAGAGCAAATGAAAATGGGCTTGGGACAACATAACATATTAACGGGACTAGGTATTAGAATAAGAGTCTAATTAAACCTCAGTGGTTGGGCAGCAGATAGGACTAAGGGAAACAAGTGGCTATTTAAGATGGACAAATAGGCTACATTAAGCCGACTTTCAGCTGTAATTTTTCCGTGTTATACCGATTGCTTTCTTTCCCACTTTGTATTAGCGGCGATAATTCGGATATTTAACCAGCAGAGGGCGAGTCGACTGCACTCTTCGAAGCTGAGACACTCCCTCCTCCACCCAGCCCCCAAAGGTCCCTTGCCCAGGGGAAATTAATTTTCTAGGCTCTTCAAATGCAGACTAACCGGGGAAGGTGTGGTAGAAAGGTAGCGGTGCACAGAACTTGGCAGAGTGCCCACCCTATCAGCTTTGGATCTGTGGCTGCTCTCTTGACTCCTTGTTTGTGACTGCTGAGGGAATTGCAATAGTCCCTCCCAGGAGGGAAGCAAGGATGAAAAGCAGCCCCACCCCCGGAAACCGTGGACATTTGGTATTTCTAGCTTCAGAGAACAGAGGGTGCCGGAGGTAGTCTAGTTAGAGGATGAATGTCCCCCATGAAAGTTCGAAAGAGAAAAGAAGCAATTCACTTCTCAGGGCCAATAGCTCAGTATCTTGGAACATCCACAAAAATGACTCTGATTTGGCTTTGCTACTCGAGGGACAAAAATGAGGGTGGAGGAAGAGATGAGAGGCAAGTCATCTTTAAAGTCTGGCTGAGTCATCTTTAAAACAGAACAACCAAAGCAAGCCACTCAGAGGGAGAGACAATGAAAGAAAGCCTGCCAGAATGCAGGGCAGAGCAATGAAGCATGTGGTACAAAGTTAATTTATTGTAGGGTGGAGCCCTCCACATTCTACACACACATACCTCTTGCTCCAGAGGGGGTTTTACCTTGTAAGATGCTGCAGAATCTCTTTGGGCAGGCAGCCAGAAATCCCATTAATTGGACATGCCCTTTCTCCATCATAAATGTATTTATGTCTCAGAATTCATCTAACTCAGTTTCATAGAAGTGAAATTAATTTTTTTTCTGGAGGCCATTAAATTAAATTGTATGCAGCATTGCATTTTCTCTCCCTCAATCATTAAATTTCTGTAAAGCTTGTGTTTAAAGGACTCCATTTCAATAATCAATTCATGAGAGTATTATTTTCTTGTAAAGTTGCTAATGATAAGGTGTCTTAATAGGATAAGTGTTTTCAGAAAACACTTTTGAGTCATAGTTTCACGATTAATCGTACACATAAACTGCACTTTCATGGTGTTGTATTGCATACCTGTATTTCTGTAGCATTCTCTCTGTACATGAGCAATTGTAAAATAAATTTCTATGCATATACAAAACTTCAGTTATGTTACACCAAGATCCAAGCAAATACTTCAAATTGGTTAGTATAATCTCCCCATGGATGCCAAATTATCATTTAAAAACCAAAGTACTAAGTCAATGAGCAAGCACTTATAAAAGAGAATATACAAATATCCAATAAGCATATGAAAATTTTTCAACATCATTAGTTATCAAAGAAATGTAATTTTAAAACCACAATGAAATGCCTTTACCGACCCAAGAGAATAACTTATTTAATCAATTAATATTAAAAGCTAACATTTTATGTGTTGGAAAGGATGGAGCAACTTCAACTATCACACGGTGCTAGTGGAGTTTAAATTGGTACATTGGGCCTGGAATACTAGCAGCATTTACTAATTTCAATATATACATACCCCACGACTCAGTAATTGCATTCTTAAATGTATATACCCAATAGAAATGCTTATATGTATTTACAGAGAGACATGTGGGAGAAATTTCATCATTGAGCAAACTTGAAAGACATTCAAATGTACCTCAGTAGTAGAATGGATGAATAGATTGCTATTGCCATATACAGAAATATGAACAGCAATGATAATTTTTAAAACTATTACTATGTGCAACAATATGTATAAATATCATAAACATGATGTTCAGTAGAAAAAATTATATGTAAAAGAAAACATTTTGCATGATTCTATATAAACTCAATAATTAGAGAAACTAAGACGATAAAAATGAAAAAACTGGTTGCCTTTAGTGGAAATCAAGACTAGAAGAGGGCTCCTTACCTGGTTTAGCTCAGTGAATAGAGCGTCGACCTGCGGACTAAAGTGCCCCGGTTCGATTCCAGTCAAGGGCACATTCCTGGGTTGTGGGCTTGATCCCCAGTGAAGGGCATGGAGGAGGCAGCCAATCAATGATTCTCTCTCATCATTGCTGTTTTTGTCTCTCCCTCCCTCTTTCTTCCTCTCTGAAATAAATAAAAATATTTTTAAAAAAACTTTAAAAAGGGAAGGGGGCAAGTGGGAGGCTTCAGCGGTACTGATAATACTCTATTTTTTTTTATTTGGATGTTGGTTACACAGGTAGCCACGCTCTAAAAATCTGTTGAGCTATAAGTATATAAACTTTATATAACTGTATAACTATATAAAACTATGATTTATACATGTTAAGTATGTTATACTGCAATAAAAAGCATGTCATGTTTTTTAAAAAGACACAAGGCAGATTATGTAATACTCATGTTTAAACCATTCAACATCTTCCCATTACAAGGAGAGTACAATCTGAATTACTTAACATAGCCTAGAAGGTCCTGCATGAACTAATCCTACCTAAATTTTCAGTCTCTTATTGACAAGTTTCTCAGTCACCACACTTGAATTACCCTGATCTTTCATCAGTTTCTAGAACATATCTATATCTTTTCAGTCTTGGGTCCTTGGCCTGTTTTCTCTGCCTGGAATGTATTATCACCAGCTCTTTTCATGATGCACTCCTTTTAACCCTTCCATTCTTAAATTGGTGTCACCTCTTTAGAGAAGCTTTCTTAGACTTTCCTATCTAATATCCCTGTGCTATTTTTATATCTTCTATAACAAATTAGCACACAATTGGTGGCTTTAAATAACACAATTTTACTATCTTAGACCTCTGAAGGTGAGAAGTGTGAAATGGGTCTCACTGGGCTATAATCAAGGAAGGTATCAGCAGGAGTTGTCTCCTTGTGGAAGCTCTTAAGGAGAATCCATTGTCTTCCCCCTCTCCCCCCAGCTTTTAGAGGCTGCCTGCACTTGTGGCCCCTTCTTCCATCTTCAAAGTCAGCAGGGCGGCATCTTCAAATCCCTCTCTGACTCTGACACTCTCTCCCCTGCCTCTCTTTCCACCCTTGTGATAAAACCAGACAACCTAGGATATTCTTCTGATCTCAGTGTCAGCTGATTAGCAACATTAGTTACTCCTTGTTATATAATCTAACATATTCACAAGTTCTGGAGACTAGAATGTGGACATCTTTGAAAGGGACATTATTCTGCCTACCACAGCCCCCCTCTTTTGTTCTAGCACAGTATCCTGTTATTTCCTTAAGAGCGCTAATCACAGTTTTTAATCATTTTATATACTTGTTTACTTGTTCACTGTCTAACTGCCCCAACTCAAATGTAAATTCTACGATAGTACAGACGCTATCTGTTGTGTTTTCCTCTGTTTCATAGATGCTTATCATTATTCCTGGCACACTGTAGTTCAATAAGTATTTGTGGAAAAAATAAATAAATGATTATGAGTTTAAGTCTATGTTTTGAAACTTAACAACTCTGTTTGGTTTTTATCTTTCCCGCTCCTATAAAAATATATGTTGTGTCTCAGCAGGAGGGGAATTTCTGGAGGACTCATAGCATAGACTTTTCAAGCTCTCTAGCATACTAACTCTCTGTAAAAAATCATGCCTGCAGATAAAGAACTATATATGTCCCATAAATATCTTCATCTTTTTATTGTATTTAAAAGGATTAATGTCTAAGTTACTTCTCCTAGAAAAGAGCATATCACAGGGCTCAGGCTGCTGAAGAAAAGAGAATCTAGAATGAAGAGTTGGCATTCTTTGTTACATTCATGTGAGAAAAAATGTGGTACATGGGGCTCTGAGGATGACCTAGGTATCATCAGATAATCCCTGTCCCTGTTTTTATCAGGTTGTAATATTAGATACCAAAGTTGTTGGTTTTTTTAAATGCCGGGTGATTCACTCATTTATTAAGCAAATATTTATTGATCATCTATTAAGTGTCAGGCATTCTCTCAGCTCTGAGTGCACAGTATGAATAATACAAAGTCTCTGCCTTTAGAGAGCCTGCAAATAGACACATAATATTCCATGAGATACAGCAAGTGTTATAAAGAAGAAAGGCAATTATGAGAAACTGGTAGAAGCTTTTGAATGGAGGTTTGATTTATGTTTTAAAAAAATAAATCTGGTTGCTGTATGGGTAGAAGAAGGGAGGCCAGTTAGAAGGCCATTGTACTAATATAGACAAGGTATTGATCATTTGAACTAGGGTGATAGTGCTGGCATTCATAAAAGGTGGTTGGATTTGGACATATTTTAAAGATAAAATTGACATGATTTGATAATGGATTTGGAAGTAGAAGGTTAAATAACAAAAATAAAAGAATGGCCCTCAATTTGTTTGGGGTATCTTGGTGATTGGTGGTGTCATTTACTAATATGGGGAAAGTTGGGGTTAGTTTTAGGATGAAAAAAATCAAGAATTTTTAAAAAATATATTTTATTAATTTTTATTACAGAGAGGAAGGGAGAGGGATAGAGAGTTAGAAACATCTATGAGAGAGAAACATTGATCAGCTGCCTCCTGCACACCCCCTACTGGGGATGTGCCCACAACCAAGGTACATGCCCTTGACCGGAATCGAACCTGGGACCCTTCAGTCCGCAGGCCGATGCTCTATCCACTGAGCCAAACCAACTAGGGAAAAAATCAAGAATTTTGAACATGTTAAATTTGAAATGCATGTTAAACATCTAAGTTATGTGAATGGACAATTGAATATTGGGTCTGAAGACTTAGAGAATATATCACATCTAGAATATGAATTTTAGAATAAAGATTAGGAAAACATAATTAAGCAATGAAATTAAATGTGGTTATTTAGGAAATTAGTGAAGATAGGAAGATGGCCAATCCTAGGACACTTCAATTTAGAAGGTATACAAAATGGAGAGAAACTAGCAAAAGAGACTAATGAAGAGCAATCAGTGTGGTAGGAGGAAATCTGGGAGAGAATGTGCCCTGAAAGTCACATGGAGAAATTATGTCAAAAATATTGAAGGAAAATACTGCTGTGGGTTTAGAAAATGAAACTTGAGATGGAAAGATGGTGGTCTTTTGTTGAATTTCTTATTTTATCAAACCCAATGGTTTTCAAAGCATTTTCTAAGACCCCCACATGATACATTGATGTTTGCAAAACTAGTTCTTCATATTACTTGTGTTGATACCATGATGAGACTGTTTTTAGTAATCACCATCATGATCATTAGATCTCTTAATCGTGCACAGTGTCTACTCCACAGAGCTCTTAAGTCCTTTACATGGGCCCAGCAAAGAATGTGATCACTAAATAATCTGTGCCAGCTCTTTTTCACAGAAGTGAAAAATTGAGGGATTTCTCTTTTAAAAAATTGTTTAATTTCACCTAACATTCAATCAGCCCTACAGTCATTCATTTACTAAATGTTATTAAGGACCTTCTGTGTGTTTGTCCTATCCTAGGGTCAGGAAATATGCTGAATGAGGTGGGCATCATTTCAGCCTCACAAAGCTTGGATTCCTCAGACAATATAGGCAATCAGATTGTTGCAATAAATGTGTTACAGGCTACCATAAGATTACAGGATACTAGAATAACTCAAAACTGCATGTGGGAGTGGTGGTGAATGGTTAGGAAAGTCTGGGATGTGAAACATGAGTTATCCAGGAAGGGAAACAGTGACCTAGCAATATGGAAAACCATAGACACAGGGTTACAGGCAATGAAAGAATTGAAAAATAGTGCATTTGGAAAATGCTGTTTTGCCCTGGCTGGTTAGAGTGTTGCCCTGATAGGCTAAGGTTGTGGATTAGATGCCTGGTCAGGATACATTCAAGAATCAACCAATGAATGCATAAAGAAGTGGAACAGCAAATTGAAGTTTCTCTCTTTCTCTCTTCCTCTCTCTCTAAAATCAATAAATAAAAAGTTTTTTAAATGTTTGCTTTTTTCATATTCATACTCAAGAGAAGAGAAATGGAATGGGGCAAAATCTTCAGTCCAGAAAAAAATAGCTAATAAATGAAGAAGAAATGATAGAATGAGAAAGTTAACATTTGATAACCCCCAACATAATCAACAAACAACATAAGTGGATATTAAAACCATTGGGTGAAATTATTTAGGGACTATAATAATCAAGTCCTCAAAGTATCATCCCACAAATGACCTACTAATTTCAAGATGAAAATGTACCTTTACAAAGGAGAAATGTGGCAGTCATTGCCTTAACCAAGTAACCAAGCTTACCTTCACCAATAGGGGACAATCTGAAACTATATATCTTCTGATGAAAGGCTATATAAATGTAGGGGTACTATATACACACATATAGTTTTTTGCCAAAAAATGTTTAACCTTAGTGTAATCATGAGAGAACAGAATTAGACAAGTCCAGAATGTGAAACATTCTATAGGATAACCAGACAGGACATTTTTTTCCAGTCAATTATATGAAAAACAAATAAGGTAGGAGAGCCATTCTAGCTTAAAAGAGACTGAACATCAATAATAACTAAATGCAATGAGTGAAAAATAATTGGATCATCGTTTGAAAGAAAACTACATTTGGGGGATAAGTGACAAAATTTGAATATGGAGCATGTATATAATTAGAATAATTGAAATAACATTAATTTCCTTATGGGTGAAAACATCATCATGATTATGTAGGAGAATGTCCTTATATTTAGGAGATGCATGTTGCATTATTTAGCAGTGATGTGTCATGATTTTTGAAACTTACTTTGAAATTGGAGGAAGCAACCATATGGTCAGATGCTTGAAAATGCTATTAAGGGAGTGTTGCAGGTATTGATAACTTGAAGTCTATATCTGACTTGGTTGTGAGTAAGTGGCTGAGGTGGGTAGAGTGTTGGCTAGTTGAAATGGAGATGGTCAAGGAATGGAGACTAGACTAATAGAGGAAATATCAATGTATATATTGATCACATATTATGACTGGAAAAGTACTGAAGATGATGAAGAATCTGTAGTTAAAATCTTCGAGAAGTGAGAATGAGTGACATAAGATCAGTAGATGACTGCCACAGAGAAAGGTAGTGGGAGGCAAAATTTGCTGAGGTGAGATTCTAAACTGAATGTTGTTAGGCAGAAGAGAAGTAGAGTGATCTGGAAGTGACAATGAGGAGCAAAGATAATTTCTTCTTCCTAGGCCCAGGAGTATTCGTTTTAAGGAGAAACCGCGGGTATATTTTAAGAAAAATAAAGGAGTGGACATTTCTTTGTAAGACAGTGGGTGTTCAGGAAAGAGGCCAACAATATAAGGGATTTTGCTGACGGACAAAAGAGCACAGTGGAAGGGTTTCAGGAGTTGAATAGAGTGGAAATAACACAGGAAAAAGAAATCTACGGAACATGGGAGTTACTCTCTGTGGCAAAAGAGTTGATGGGGAGTTCTGAACTTTTGGAAACTGACATAAACTGTAAAGTTACATTGCTAATCACAATGGCTGATAATGTTGGTAAGCCTATGACTTGGGGGTGAGGAATGGAAACTTGTCAGGAACATTCAGAATTATGAGGCTTTCACTGAGCTAAAACTGGGCCATATAGAAACTGCTTTTGACTCCTCCAATGCAGGTTTGGAAGCCAGAGACAAGGGTAAGCTGGCATCTGGCATGAAAGTTTCTTTCTGCTGCTTTACACATTATCCATAGCAGAAGGAACCAAAGTCCTGACTTTCTACCCATTTTGAAAACAGATTCACTCCTGAAGCCCATGCTTCTCAGGAGATCAGAACGTTGGAATGGCAGTTGTCTCTCAGTGCTGCCAGTTCTCACCTGGGGCAACGGCCTGTGATAACCAAAGGACAACAAAGCTGTCTAAACAGTAGCACTGAGCTGGAGAGGGCTCATGCTTCCCCTATGGCTAGGAAGGGTACTCTTGAAATATGGAAAGTTTAACTAGAGCCTCCCATATTTTTCAGTTTAAAAGTTGGCTACTTTCTATCACTGAGATCAGAAACACAGTGGCCTAATCAGTAACTGTGGACATTTTGAAATATCCTAATATTTAAAAGGAAATTAAAAGGAAGTCTTGCTTGCTATCGTTGCTAAAAATCACAAACAGACACATACATACTGAGTCACTGTAATAATTCTCTAGTCTTACTTCACTGAATCTCTGCAGATCCAATTTGGCACCAAATAACAGCCCATTCTTTTCTGCCAGCCTAGTCACTGGGAGCTGATGAGGAGGCAGATAGCACCTCAGCTACAGAGGAGAAAGAAGTGCTTTTCAGGTGACAGTTTGTTTTGGAAAAAGTGTGCAAAAGTAAAAGTCTGATCTGTGGATTTTTTTTCTGAGCAACACTAAGCAGTATTGGAGAGTTTGATCATGGCATCTTTTTATGTACTTATGTATGTAAGTATGTATGTATTTTTAATCCTTACCCCAGGATATTTTCCCATTGGTTTTTAGGAAGCGTAAAAGAGAGAGGGAAAGACAGAGAGAAACATTGATGTGAGAGAAACACATTGATTGGTTGCCTCCTGCATGCACCCCAACCAGGGCCTGGATTTGGGAGAAGCCTGCAACCAAGGCACCTGCCCTTGACTGGTATCGAACCCGGGATCCTTCCGTCTGCAGGCCGAAGCTCTATCCACAGAAAACTGGCTAGGGCTCATGGCATCTTTTCTTAAATCAACTGAATTAGGATACCTGAGTTTGCCTCTGATTATGTCCCTGACAATTACAAATCATCAACTTAATTACAGTTTCTCCTTCTATGCAAGTGAAAAATAAAAGTGCCCATACCTGTCAAAGGGGATTTCTGAGCCATTGGTGACTGGAGACCAGGTGTTTCAACCTCCAAGATGAAAACAATGTTCACCTCTTCAGTTCCAGGCCTTAGCTTCTTACAAGAAATGCAAACTGCTCCTCTCAAAAGAGACCTCATTTATGCAAAGAGGGCAGCCAGAGGCAGATACCAGATTCAAGGTGGGAACCGGTCAGTAATGTCTACAAAAGGAATTAGGTTCCTAGAAGGACACAGTGCAACGGGAGGAATAGACAGCCTTTTATACGGAGCACGCTAAGGTGGTGATGGGAATTTAGTGCACCTGATACCATTTCCCCTAAAGTCAATTTTTTCTGATGCCAATTTATCTAATTAATCCGGCATCTGCTAGAGCATTGTTTTTTTTTGTGTGTGTGTTTTAAAATATATTTTTATTGATTTCAGAGAGGAAGGGAGGAGAGAAACATCAGTGATGAGAGACAATCATTGATCAGTTGCCTCCTGCATGCCCCACACTGGGGATCGAGCCAACAACCCAGGCATGTGCCCTGACAGGAATTGAACTGTGACCTACTGGTTCCTAGGTCCGATACTCAACCACAGAGTCATGCCAGGCCAGGCAAGAGCACTGGTTCTTAATCCTTACTGTGAATTAGTGATTCCGACCTAGGGAATTTAAAAAAATACAAATGCCCAGGCCACATCCCCAAAGATTCTGATTCATTTTGCCTGTGGTTGAGCCCAGGCATTATCAGTAAACAAATAATACAGATAAAACAATAATATTTTAGTGTAAATATGTTCCCACTATTGCATGAAACTTATTGCATGAGACATACTAAAAATTATTTGCTGTTTATCTGAAATTTAATTTAACTGGCTATTCTATATTTTTGTTTGCTAAATCTGGCAATTCTACCTGAGATTCTAGGTTTAGCCAGCATTAACAATCCCACTGTTCTTATGTATGTCCACCATACAGGTTGTCCTGAGTTTATATAATGTTTTTTGAATAATTTTGGATCTTTTTAAAAGTATATTTTTTCCCAATTCTTAGGCAGTTCAAAAATTAGCCTGTTAGTTTCTAAGGGACGATTGCATACCTATAATTTTCATATTTCTAATAAGTGTTTTAGGTTTCATGTGCTTCTTTCAATTGAACCTTTTTAAGTGTTTATTTCCTTTTTGCTATTTGCTGTTATTGTGTACAGGTGAAATAATGAATACCTTGGATTTACTTTAACATTCCAGGGGAGGGGAAGTAAGGAGATAAATAAAATAGGACTGGCAAAATGATAATTGTTCAAAGCTGAATCATGGCTATATGAGGGTTTACTGTACTATTCATTCTAATTTATGTATTTGAGATTTTTAATACAATTTTTAAATTTAAAAAAAGTAAATAGATGTAGTAGACATCCCTAAGGAGTGAAGGATCAGGTAGAGACTGGACGGATCAAGTTATTAGCACTCCCCCAGAATGGAAGGAGTGGAGAAGTGTCATCTCACATTTTTGTAAAAATCAGAAATTCTGATTGTTAAAAAATGTAATAATTTCATAGGTTACAAATGATATATAATTGTTTATTTTTTTTGCCTTTGATTATTAATGAGGTTAAACAGTTGATTGTTTTCCAAAATATTTTTAAATTCTCTGGTCTGTTTATATCTCTTGAAGACCAAACATGTTCATTAATTTGTATGATTTCTTTCTACAATAAAATTTATTCTTTATTATATTTTTTGTTAATATTTTTGGCAGTTTGCCTTTTAACCTATGGACATGAAATAAATGTGTGTAATCAAATCCATTCTATTTTTTTGTACTTCAATTTACTGCCTCTAAACCTAGAAGCTTCTTCTCTCCTTTTCACACTGTTTTAAAGCCAAATTTGCTGCTCAGATACTGTCATCTTCTATTCTGGTAAATAATTAACACCTGTTGTGTGCCAGTCTCAGCCTATCAATAAGGTGTTTAATATAAATGCATTTTTTGTTTTACTCTAGTTCTTCTGTGGTTTAATTTATATTTAATTTTTTTTTAAAAATATATATTTTATTGATTTTTTTACAGAGAGAAAGGGAGACAGATAGAGAGTTAGAAACATCGATCAGCTGCCTCCTGCACACCTCCTACTGGGAATGTGCCCGCAACCAAGGCACATGCCCTTGACCGGAATCGAACCCGGGACCCTTCAGTCCGTAGGCTGACGCTCTATCCACTGAGCCAAACTGGTTAGGGCAATTTATATTTAATTCTTTAGTCCAAATGTCATTTGTATTTTGTTATATGGTATGGGTGAAAACCCTTCGTCACATTCAGCCAATCCATATCTCCAAGTTTCCTTTTCTTGACCTCTGCTTTCTCACTTACTCCACTGGCAAGCAAAGAGTAAGGGAATGAAGGGAAAAAGAAATACAAAATTATATGACTTTTGGTTTTTTTAGTTAGAAGGGAATAGCTATTTGCAAGTGACCAACTTTTTCTGGACACTCTTTCTGACTAGTAGCCAACAATGTGCATGTTTTCTTGAAATTAAAAGTTCTTTGAAAGTACCCAGCAGAAACCCTTGAAATGTAAGACAGAAAATCAACTTAACTTACTGTTAAAGCATGCAAATATGAGAAAAGAATACATTCAGCATGCCCTAGGAAATTTGTTGAATTGGAAAAATTAAATTTTAACCCAAGTAAATATTATGTAGATTCACTTTATGTAAATGAATTTTTTTTTGCAGCATGTTGACTTTCTGAATTGTTATTGAGATTTTTTTAATATATTTTTATTGATTTCAGAAAAGAAGGGAGAGGAAGAGAGAAATAGAAACATCAATAATGAGAGAGAACCATTGATTGGCTGCCTCCTGCACACCCCACATTGGGGATCGAGCCCACAACCCAGGCCTGTGCCCTGACTGGAAATTGAAACATGACCTCGTGGATCTTAGGTCAATGCTCAACCACTGAGCCACCCCAGCTGGGTGAGAGTTTTAACTATAACCTGATTTTCATTGGAGATGAGAAGATGAAAAAGGGTTTAATAAAGGTAGTATGGGAAGGAGGAAAAAGAGCAAAGAAAGAGAAAGAGAAGGGGAGAAATGGTGAGGAGGAATAAAAAGAATTAGGGAGAAGGGAAAGCACATGGGAAAGAGGATGAATTGGAGAGTTGGGAGGAAAAGAGAAGAAAGGAATAGAAATTGATTTCTAGTCACTCAAAATGGGTTCAGGTGCCATGTTGTCAACTTTTAAAAATGGCTCACATTTATTAAAAACTTCCTCTGTTCTAAGATCTTTACAGATATTCTTTTAAATCAGTTATCTCTCCTGGTATATGATTAGACATTAGTGCAGCAGTTATCAACCTGTGGGTCGCGACCCCTTTGGGGGTCGAATGACCCTTTCACAGGGGTTGCCTAAATACATCCTGCATATCAGATATTTCCATTATGATTCATAATAGTAGCAACATTACAGTTATGAAGTAGCAACGAAAATAATTTTATGGTTGGGGCTCACCACAACATGAGGAACTGTATTAAAGGGTCGCAGTATTAGGAAGATTGAGAACCACTGCATTAGTGTCAAAATTCACTTTATTATTTACACACATTACCTATTCTTTCAATAAATTCAAGACCCACACAGGACAGGCTCTAGGTCTGCTACTTGGGGAGTTAGTGAAACTTCTAAACAATGACATGTGGGTTCCTTTTCAGGAAAATCTTGAATGCTCTAGCTTAGTCTCAAGTCACTATGAAGACTGAAGGGTACAACTCTAGAGCGAGGCAATTGGCCCACTATACTCAATGGTTTCTAAGCTCCTGATCTAGTAAGCCCTTTGGGACACAGGCATAATGCTCTTTCCACTGAAATGTCAAGTCTGCATTTATTACCACTATCCATTGCACGAATATATGGACTGAACATTGATTCTGAGATCACACACTCTATTTAATATATCTACTGAGCCAAATAACACCATCAATTTTTCACACTGTTTTAAAGCCAAATTTACTGCTTGAAGACATCTTGTATTCTGGTAAATAATTGACACCTGTTGTGTGCCAGTCTCAGCCTATCAATAACAGCCAAAGTTGTGGCTGGGCCGTCCCTTGTGGTTCTTATAATAGCAAGATGCCCTCAACAATAACCATCAGGAAACTTTGGAAAGGGCAGCATTACTTACAGATCCTGCAAATTACACAGCACACCTAGAATCACACATGGAGCGCGAGAGAGCACAGGCCTGGGGTTCTGTTTTTATTGAGATTTCGGGTGAGGGCCTAGGGCTTCATGGGCTCACTCTTTATTGGTGGATTTAAAGCATAAGAGGGAATTTAAAGTGCAAGAAGAGAAAATGGTCAGTTATAGAAATCAACCAAAATCTCTGAAACAAAGGAGCCTGGGGGCTGGGAGTATAGGGGGCGTGGCCTGTCTTTTCATTAACTCAAGTGGCTGGTAATGTGTTTATTGAGATAGCCATCTTTGAAGTGGCTTTGGCTTGCTAATCAATGCTTAAGTCATGCACTTGCATTACAAAAAGAAAAGCCAACTGTCATAGCTTACTCTACAATTCTGTAACATACCATAATTATAATATTCTAATAGAAGAGATAAAAAAAATCATGCAATTTATGGTAATTAAACACAAATTAAATCACAACGCTCTGCTTATCATATTTTCAAAGATGAGAATGGTGGATAATATTCATTGTTAGGCAAGGTGTAAAAATTCTCATAAACTATTAATAGGAGTATATGTAGTTCCAGGGCCAATTTTGTAATATATATTTTAAAAAGTTTAATGTGCATATTTTTTAACTTAGTAATTTCAATTTTTGAAGCATATCCTGGAGGAATATTGGGCTAATATGCCAAATATGGTTTTAAAAAATGTTCACTGTAGCACTGTTTATGGTAGTAAAGTTTTGGAAAACCTTTACTATCTATTAACAGGGACTGGTTAAATCAATTATAGTATAATCATATTATAGAATATATGTAAATAATTTAAAAGATTTATATTTTTTTATGTGAGGAAAAGTATACTACAGAAAGTAAAACTAGCACTTTACACATAAAGTTCACAAAGGCCTTCCAATTTCTGTTTGGGATACACCTAGCCCAGGTTTTATAAAGCTCAGGTACTGAATTTATCGTTGCACACAAGTGCTGTTTTGTTTTGTTTTTAGAGCAAAAATCTGAATGTAACTCAGTTGTCCATTAATAGAGGAAAAGCTGAATGCATTATTACTTTGTCGTTAGGGTAGCTAAAGGAGGAATGCACAAGGCCAAAGTGGTGAGGGATTATGAATTAATTTATGAAAAAGGCCTGGATGTAGGGAATCTCTGACCATTTCCCATTGTGGCGATAGCAATTATCTAAATCCCACAATGGGTTAAAATTGAAAGTGAGGTTTTCAGGCCATTGAGACTTACTTTCTAGTTTATATTGTGACCAAACAGTGTTACAAAAGAAAATGAGGCGCTTGAGCCTGGTCCCCCCCCTCCACCCCTGAGTGTGCAGAGGGAGTGTAGCGTGGCCCACAAGAGAGAAAGAGTGAGTGACAGACCATAATTCCAAAGGTGTCCTCACTACTAAATAAATCACCACAAGAAATGAGGGTGACCCTCCAGACTGGGCAACCCAATCCAGAAGGACCCAAAGCTGAACACCTGAGGAGTCTTCTGGCTAGTGCTAGGACTTTCGAGACAAGAGACTTTCAAAAGTCAGTGAGAGAGAGTGGGCAGAAGACTCAAGACGAAGGAAATTGAGAAATGCCACTCACCTAGAGAAGATTGGCAGGTGTGAAATGAGGGTCAGCAATGGAGTTGGACAGGTTCTTGATCCAGTATTCTCCTTGGTTAGTGGGCCCATAAGGGAGGGAGGCCTAATCGAGTTACCTGAGTAGCATTTGGAGGTAAGCCCAGGACAAGCTGTCACTGCCTGCTACTCTCTGAGTAGCAAACTCAGGTGACTGAAGCCAGGACAATGGTTCCTTTTCCCTGTGGAACCTTCCCAGGTTTAGGCACCAAATGTTAGGGTTGCCAAAGGAGGAATGAATGAGGCCAAAGTGGTGAAGGATTATGAATTTATTAGGTCATCTGGACACCAGATGAGTTGAGCCCCAAAATGGAACCAGCACCCAGGGCCAGAGAGTCAGATATTTAAAGGACTCTAGGCAGATTTTTTTTCTGGGCAGAGAATTCTCTGGTCAGGTCCAGATCCTGGGAAGGTCCAGAGGGGGAAGATAATGTTCTTAGCACGTGGAATGTGTTCTTAGCAAGTGGAATGAAATCTAAGCAGAAGGGAATGTCCGTTGTGAAGTGGTCTAAAGGTCAGTTCCCAGGGTAGGGGTATTGATTCAATTATTTGATCAGACCTAACAATTATGATCAGATCATTATGTGGAATTGCACTGGAAGCTATAATAATAAAAGCATAATATGCTAATTAGACCGGAGACCTTCCAGATGAAGCCAGGGGCTACGAGGGAAGCCCAGGTCCCAGGTGCCAGAGGGAAGCTGGTGCTGGCAGCTGGGGGGAAGGAAGGCCTACTCTTGCCTGAAGTTCATGCATTAGGCCTCTAGTTTAAAATAATGATTTAGAGTTGACCTGGAGAAATCTCTATGTTAGTGTAAGTTTTTATAAAAAAGAACTGGCTCAGTTGGTTGGAGCATCATTCTGTACCCAAAGGTGGCTGGTTAGATGCCCAGTGAGAGCACATACCTAGGTTGTGGGTTCAGTCCCAGGTCAGGGTGCATGGAGGAGGTAGCCAATCAAAATTTCTCTCTTTCTCTCTCCCTTCTTCTCTCTAAAAAAATCAATAATATACACATGAATAATATGGTAATTGATATAATTGAATATATATATACCTTCAGGGTAATGAAGATGGTATTATTTTGTTTTTATTTTTAAAAGAAAGCAATTATACTTCTGTGAGATATACATGTGATATATATAACATATGTGATATAGATATACATATGAGATATGTTTAATTCTCTACATTTTCCCTAACTGGTTATAACAATAGGGTTGCTATAGACCACTCTTAGGCACATCTTCAAAGGGAGAAATAGCACCAGGTTCATTGATTGAAATCTCCCTTCTAATTAGAATAGCAGTATGTATGTGTGTTTGTGGAGAGAGCAAGTGAGAGAAATGTGGAAAAGCACACCTGAACGTTAACACTAAATATCTGTGTGAGAGAGAATTGAAAAAAGCTGGTAATCAGATTAATAATTTTTCTTTCTCTGCTTCTGGATTATTTGATTTATAAGCAAGAACATGTACTACTTTTATAAGAAAAATTCAGTGTCACAAAATGTAAGTTAGGCTAGTGAAAGCAAAGCTTAAAAGTGGAAAGTAATTAATCTCTTGTACCTTTATTCCTCTTTTGGCAAATTTTTTCACTCTGCTCTAAGACCAGCTACTGGCTGAGTGCTTTGTCTGAACTGTTCACATTCTTTGTGGGTTGATAATGCCCAAGTCGCATGGCAAGTGCATAACCTAACAAATTGCTGGGCTTTATATTTTTCATGACTCATCCTCCTTCGTTTCTTTATTCAGACTAGACTCCATACTACAGAACTGAAGTTACCAGTGTCTGTCTCTCAGGAGCTTAAACTCACAGACAAACTCACAGACTTTTTTTTTAGGCCAAAGATTTTAAGATTTAATGTTTCAGCGGGCATTTCCCCATGGATCAACCCCAGGAGAAAATGGGAACCAACAAACATGTTACTTAGTTAGTTCTGCCAATAAGGTTGCTTTTAGGCACAGTTTCAAAGGGAGGGTAGCACAGGGCTTGTTAGTAAAACCCCCTTCCTAATTATAATAGGAGGGTGTGTGTGTGTGTGTGTGTGTGTGTGTGTGTGTGTGTGTGTGTGTGAAATCAGAAGGGATTTCTTAGGTTGCAAGTTATATATCCTGCTAGCCAACAACCACACTAATTCTGGGAGAATTAGCTTCTTCTAGGAGGGCAGGAAGAATATGAAAACATGATGAAATAGAGTCAAGGAATGGCCCACTTTCTATTTCTTAGGGAAGCTCTTTAGCTTTCAAGTACTAGTGAAGTATATCAGTAGTTCTGTGTGTGCTTTTGGCATACTTCTTGATGTTCTGGTGGTTTTGAAATCTAGATTTAACACTAAACTTGCATTAATGTTTGATCAGTCACATTTATGCTTTAGGATTGAGTATTGAACTTCAAAACATAAAATACCCTAACACAAGATCCTAAAACTCAGAATCTTACCTAGGAGCCTAAAAGCCAACAGCTAAGGAAGGCCCTGAACTTGCACTGGGGAGCTTCACCCTTTAAAATTAGACGAATTGCAATTCTTCTAAAGAGTGAATCCTGCACTCTGTATATGTGAACCCCATATTACATAGCCTGACCCTTAAAAAAATAGAACTTGGGTTGTTCCTGATTAGCTGTGGGACAGTAGGCAAGTGTATGGATCTTTTGGTGTTTTGCCCTCCTGCCAAAAGAAGGTTGGAGGTGATTCTTCTCTCTCTCTCTTAAGTGCACATGAAATCTATTCATTTGAACGTGCAGAAACCTTTGTTCCCTGACTTTCAGGTCACTGGTTATTGATGTGGAAGACCTATAAAAAGCCTGGTCACCTGGCCACTTACTTAGAGACCTAGTTGTTATTTATAATAGAAATAGGTAAAGAATTGCGAAACTGACATTACTTCTTTTTCTTTAGGAGTGAGCAAAAAAGTAGAGGGGTAAAAATATTTTTCTTGCAATCTACATTGAGTTATTTTACCATTCCTTATTCAAATTTTAATCTGTAGAGATGAAAATAAGAATTATTATTAATAATAACTATTTATTAAGCACTATGGTGTGCCAGACACCTAAAACCTCTTTGAGATTATCTTACTAAATCTTCCCCACAAATCTATAAGGTCCATACTATAATTATTCTTATGCTATAGATGGTGAAAGTGAGGCTGAAAAACAGAGTGTCTTGCCCAAGTTTCCCAAGCTAGTAAGCAGCTGAGCTATTGTGGTTTATTTCCTTCTGTAAGGAGAGTCACCATACAGTCCAGTTTGCCTGGAACAGTCCGAGTTCACTTGTATCCTGAAGAAATTATTAAATGGACTCAACAACAAATGATATGGTCACTCTACCTCAAGGTTTCTCAGATTTGGCACTGACATCTGGGGTTGGAAAATTCTTTGTTATTGGGGGCTTTTCTGTGTATTATGGGGTGTTAGGCAGCATCCTTGGCTTCTACCCACTAGATGCCGGAAGCAACTCTCACCCAAATACCAAAAAACAAAAATGTCTCCAGGTGTTTTCCCCTGAGGGGCAAAATTGCTCCCAGTTGAGAATCACTGCGTCTAAAACTTGTGCTCATGAAAATTTAACTACAAAAGGAAAAGATAGTCAATTTGTTACAGAACATGTAATATGAACTGAACTGCCTGTTACAGTGGCTGGCATATACACTGTATTCAATAAAAGTTCATTTGGGGGGCATTATTTGACTTCCCAATTTTAGAGTAGTGCAAGGCTAAACAAATAGTGAACAAGATGACTGGAGGGCTCTAGTGATAACAACTGGTTTGTTGCAACTCTTATCGGAAAAGACTGACATAGGGTACTGGCAAGCGACCCAGAAACCTCCTGGCTGCCCATTTGAGTAATACTGTGGCATTTGATTATTGATTCCATTGGGTGTTGTGCCTTAATAATGAACATAAGAGCCAAGGAGATAGCCAAGGAATGATATGGTAAGTTTCATACTGCAACTTTCCTCAAGAATAGCAGCTACGGATAATCGGTCTTCTATTTCCTCCTATTCTTATACTTAGAAATGACCACCATTTCTTTCATACCACCATTTTCCATTTATTAGCAATAACAGAGGAAATACCAGTAGCACCAATTAAAAATGAATCCACATGACGTGTTTTATCCTTACAGCTGTAATAACTAGTAACTAACATGGATTGGAAAGCACTTTGCAAATAAAAAGTGCTATACAGATACATTATAATTATCATCATTAATAAATTAGCCCGATTCTCCTAGTATTCAAAAGGCACGTAAGGTCAGATACATGGGTTTCAGTGGGGCAAAATGATCACAACCTATAATGTAGCAATGGTTCAGACGTGTTGGCAACAAGTTTTACCCCATGCAATCCTGCAGAGCTGAAGTTACACACCCTTCAAAATATGGGAGAATGAAGCTGAAAGTAGAGAAAACAGATTTTTTTTTGAAATTTACTGCTTTTGTTTTAATAACAGACTCCTACCTCTTTTACGTTAACTTTTAAAATATAATTACTCAAACTTCTAAATTGTACATTTTAACAAAGTCAACATTTCTTATTTAAGGTGACAGTAAATTTTATTATTCTCTATGAGCTGATATTCCAGACATCATTAGAATTTCAAAGCAGGCTGCAACTTGAAAGAGGTCAGATTGGTAAATTTTGTGCTTGCATACCCTCAGGGAATATCTGCAGTATTCACCCCAGAATTGTTACTAGAAAAAAACAGCTTTATCCATTCCCTTGCCAGGAGGAATCTTGGCAAGAGACGGCTCTTGGCTGACCATAAATAAAATTCCTTGAATCACCAATATCTTGATTTAAGAAATAAATTTTACTGTGTCTCACATACACGAAAGCTGATTAACAATGGTTAAAAAAACATTAGTCCACTTGTTCACAGGTGTACAAAAGGAAATATGATGGAATTACATTCAACAATAAAGCTTAAAGTCCACTCTAGGTAATAGTTGCATTAACATTCACATACACAAGCACGGAGTAGGTATATTTCAGGAGTCTTATAATAGCATACAGCATACATATGGGAGATTGGTCTCAGGTAACATCATAGTGTTAGCAAGGTTAGCAATTCAGAGTGTTATAGAAAAGGTAAACAAACCAAGGAGAAGGTGTAGGCTAGCGCACCAAGACAAATCACAGAATTAGAGGATTGCAAAGTCTGCTCACGGTGTGTATGAGAAAACAACATTTTTCTTCAATATCTGGGTCTTGACATAGTTGGCTAGAGAAGGTTGTGTATTCAAAGTGCACATCATTGTTTTTTAGAAAAGAGAGAGAGAAAGATCCTTTTATTTAGTAATTAATACATGCAAGAGGCAGCCCCAGAGTGACCTGAAAGAGTAAAGCTGTGATTGGCAGGTGGCCGGTATAATACAGATGTTCCAGGCAATTCTCTTAAAGCACTTCTGTAGCAGCAATGATCGTTTAAATGGCTGTAGACTGAATTCGGTTTTGAGGCGAGTTTAGGGGAATTGTCTTCATCATAGCTCTCTTTAAAGATTTATAGTTATAGATTTTCTCTGTTTTAAATAAATCTATCAAACAACAAACAGCATAAAGTGAGGTGTTGGGGTGTTCTTTTTTTCTTTTGCTTTTGCATATGTGTTATTGGAAAAGGATCTGGCCTTTTCATAAACACCGTTTGCAAAAGATTTTTTAATAAAGTGAGCACAAGGACATGTACAGGAAACGCATCAGATCTGCTTCTGTTGCCCTGGCTGGCCCCCTGCTAAACACTGAATTGTTGACTTGTAGATACAATTCAGGTTTTAGGTATAACGACATCGCAGCCAGCAGACTTTAGGGACAGCTAAAGCCTTGTCCATGAGGACAGTTTTGGCTGATAGAGGGTGGCCACCACCTCTTGAGTTGTAAGATTTAGAAAGTCTGGTTTCCTTTTAAATTTCATATTTCTCCTTCCGACTGGTAACTCCCAGTGTTGATTTGCCTTTGTTTCCCAGCCCTCCTATCCCCAACTAGTTTAATCTGGCCCATCCCAGCCAATGTGGCACTCACATACCCCTGGTGGCCACACATGCCTAGTGGCCACAGACACCCAAGCTGCTCAATCTTAAAACCTTCCAGCCTGCCCTGCAAGTGTCATCAAGACAGGATCCCCGGAGCTCAGGGCAGAGAGTCCAACCTCTCACTGGCGGGGCTGGGAAGCCTCTCCTTTGCAGCGGAGGAGAAAGGAAACTTGGGTCTGCTTTTTAGGTTCTGAAAACAAGCCAGAGTGGAGAGAAAGAGTTAACACCAGACTTAGCGAAGCTTTTCAGACAAAACCTATCCAATGAGATCTAGACAAACTCAGGGAACTTCCTGCAGATTTCTGAGGTCTATTGAGAGGGTGCATAGGAGAAAGGAGGGGAAGTCGCTACACGGGAGAGAGTTGCCATTATTACAAAAACTGGCTAAGTGGCTTATTTCCATTACAGGACCTCACTGGTCACTGTTGTCGGTCGTGCTGTTCCCTTTCTCTTTTTTCTCTTGCGTCTTGTTACCCTTCTTCTTTTTCTTCTTTTTCTTCGTCTCCTCCTTTTTGCCGAAGGTTATGAAGTCACTTTTGTCAATTTGGCTGTTAGTGGGCTCCTGCCGGATGGAGATGATTGCAGGAGATCCTGGGATAATGAATTTGTCTGGCAACTCACCGGGACCTGATTGTTTGGGGTTGCCTGGTCCGTATTTAAAGGTCCAGCTGTTGCTGTTGACACCAGCACCGACTGGAGGGGACACCTCTCCTGCCTCAGGTTCTGAAAGACAGAACATCACAAGTCAGTAAGAGAGTCAGTATATGCCTTCCATGCCACGTTAGTGGGCAGAATAAAGGAAAAGCTACACAGACACGCCTGGCCCCCAAGAAAAAGAAAAAAAGGAAATACCCTGAGGTCGACTGTAAACAGGGCACTCCCTGGAGCAATCAAATATCCTGAGACATGTTTTCTTGCAGTCACCTCACAAACGGAGATACCTGAGTCTCACCAGATGTCAGGTACTACACTGCTGTTTCTTAAGCCGGTCTGAGGGCCACTAGAGTCTCCAAGTTCTGTCAGAATTTTTTAAATACAGATTCCAATAACGACGGTAACTTAAAAGGCAGCTGATATGATAGGTTCTGCATCATCTGGATGGTGCTCCCCAATTTAAGAACTGCTAGGGGATTTCAGAACCCTTGTCTGCAATTGTATTCAGAATGTTTTGTCTTCAGCTAATGGGGAAAAGAAACCTAAAAAGAAATACACGATGCAGTTTAGAATGTTAAAAAAAAAAGGAATATGTTACTTTTAATGTGTGAATTCAAGAAAACTTCAGCTACAAAATATATTTTGACACCTACTCTGTCAAAAAAAAAGATAAATGTAGTTGAATTATTTACACTTGAACCTTAAACAACATGGGGTTGTTAAAAGCACTGAACACCCACACCCCTCCCAAGCAAAAAGTCTACATATAACTTTTGACTCCCAAAGAACTTAACTACTAATAGCCTATTGTTGACTGGAAGCCTTGCCAATAATATATACAGTGTATTAACATATACCTTGTATATTATCTGTGTTACATAATGTATTCTTATAATTAAGCCAGAGAAAAGAAAATGTTATTAAGAAAAATATAAGAAAGAGAAACTACATTTACAATATTATACTTATCTATTGAAAAAAATCCACATATAAGTGAACCCGTGTAGTTCAAACCCTCGATGTTCAAGAGTCAACTGTATTTGATCCTAATTCTATTTTAATAACCTTGCGAAGTGGTGACATGAAGCAGAGGAGGGATGGGAATAAGTGTGGGCATCAAGGAACACTCCCCAGCATAAGAGAATGAGATCCTGTTGTAAATCAGGCCTGCTTGTTTGGATAAAGCACTGGGAGCCAGCCTCACCTGCCAAGTCCAGTCCCCTCCCTCAATGAGCTTACAGTCTGGATAGAACTTATACTTAAGCAACTGTAAACCAATTTGATAACTGCAACAACCAAGGTACATGTGAAGTATTATAGGACTCAAGAGGAGAAAGTTATTAATTATATTTGAGAAAGTCAAAGGAGATGCCAGAGAAGAGATTAAATTTACACTGAGACTTGGGGAAATAATTACGCATCCACAAGGGTTTTCAATGCAAGACTTTCCCAAGAGTCTAGTTAGAAGACACACCATAAGGTATACCCATGACTTCTAGGAGAGTAGAGGTCAGCGCTAGAGAGGAAGAGTAATGGTCTGTTTGGGCAAAGTGATCTCAGGGGCCATGACATTGGAACCTTTGACATCGCAGCAATGTTCTTTTATCTGGCACTGCTCCTTTGCTGGAGTTGTGGAGCTGTTGGTGCTGGGTAAGGATGTTGTAAATTTAGTTCAAATACCAGCAAGCAGAGAGGGGAGAGAGTAAGAAACTTTATTTTCTCCCCTAAACCCCTTTCCCTACACCATGCTTCCCCTGCCAGAGCTCACTGCCACAATAACTCTTTGGATAGAGACAGCAGATATTTTTTCTCTGAGATTACTTCCTTTGATTCATCTAATATAATCAAATCTGCTCTTGATCTCAGCCAGAATCTGCCTGTTTACCTTTTAAACACAGGCCCTGGCCCTGACAGAGTAAAACAAAAGAGGGAGATGTATTTAGAAGCCTCTGATTTGGCATCTAGGGGAACTAGGTTTCAACACCACTCTTTAGTCCTTTATTGCTCTTACAGGAGCCCAGGATGGAAATTTCTTCCACCCAGAACTCTGCATGCGGCCTTTAGGACTGTCTTCTGGAGATGCAGAGCTCAGAGATATCTTTATCTTGCAGAACTAAGGAACATTAATGGCCGTGCCCATTGGCCGAGGGAGCTCCTCACAGCCGCACCACTAAGAGTTAATGAGCTCCTTTGTCATTGAGCTTCTCTGGGCTCTGCTGGGAGTCTTATTTGGGTCTGACTCAGCCTAAACTCCAAGAAGCAATGAGAGGACCATTCAGGCGCAACCTCCTCATCTTCAGCTTTGACAGAGCAGAACAAGATGTGTTTTCTCAACCCCTCACAGGCCATTGTGCCTAAACTGTTCTGGCTGATGAATAAGCAAACACCTCTGATGGTTCTTTCAGGGGGAAATAAAAGCTTAAGAATTTGACAAACAACCTTTACTGACCTTCTGATCTGAGTCCCTTTGGTCAAGAGCGCTGAAACCCTTGACCAGCTTTGCCTATGGCTGTGACGTTGGGGCAGAATCAAGGAGATAACTCCCTTCTGAAGAAGATGAGAAGACATGCCTTTTATGCCCCTAACCCTGGCCCAGCGCCGGGTCCAGCAAATGGTCAATCAAGGAAATGTTTTTTCCTGCAATGCTGCCTCCCTTCCCCCATCCTGGGACCTCCCACAAGTCTCCTCCCCTCAGCTCCCAGGACCTAACTCACAGGCAGACAAAGAAAGGACTGAAAAGCAAGCAGTCAAGACACAAAGGAATGGATCGATTAGACTCGAGGATTTCAGACACACATCAAGCAGGTGTGGATCCCTCACCTTCAGATTACAACCCAACAGGATTTTAAATGTTTAATAAAATATGATCATCATAGTAAATGGTTTTCCTTCTTTTTTATTTTTCCACAACAGTTAGGAATACATTTTAAAATCAGAACCACATATATATATTTAAAAGCATATAGATCTGCAACTTTAAAAACTGCCCTCTGGAGGTAGCTGACCATTTAATCCTGTAATCCAGTTTAGGCACTTCCCTTAGCCAGTGGTTCTCAACCTTCTGGCCCTTTAAATACAGTTCCTCATGCTGTGGCCCAACCATGAAATTACTTTCATTGCTTCTTCATAACTGTAATGTTGCTACTGTTAGGAATCATAATGTAAATATCTGATACGCAGGATGGTCTTAGGCGACCCCTGTGAAAGGGTCGTTCGACCGCCAAAGGGGTCGCGACCCACAGGTTGAGAACCACTGCTGGACACTACCCAGGGCCTCCTTGGCAACATTCCCAACTTTCCTCTTTTGCGCTAAACCAGCTCAGGTGAAGTTCATCTTCTGGGACTGGGAATGAATGGGCTGGAGGCTTTGCCAATGCCAATGCCAGGGAAGGTCCTGAAGATAGTCAATATGTGCCAGACTTGTAAACTCACCCCCAACCCCTCTTCCGAACTGCCCTGGACAATCAGCTAAGGCCAGGAGAGGTTTATCTGATGTAAAATAACTTCCCCGAACAGAACAACACAAAGTCATTTTGGCCAAGGATCTTACTTTCAGGAAAGCTCTTAGAAGGGCTGGAGAATTACGGAGGGCATTTAATTCTCTTTTCCTCTCTGTATTTTGCTTTGCTCTTCTGAATGTGAGGGCCTGCCCTGGCTCTATGGCTTGATAGCATATAGCCCTGAGCAATGTACATAAATATCTCGGAGCCTGTTTCCTTATTCAAAAAATGGAGATGACCACCCTCCTGTCTACATCAAGGTTATGGATGTAGTTAACATTTATTGTGCCCTTCCTCTGTGTGTGGCACTGGGTTGAGGAGATCTGCATGCAATGTAATTTTTCGCTCCTCACCATAGGAAGTAGATATTGCGAATATCCATGCGTGTCTTATAGGTACATCTGTTTTACATACAAAAAGACTAATAACCAATGGTCACTGGGTTATTACATGGTGGGATCTGACAATCTCACTCCAGTTAGGAGACCCACATCCTGAGCTGTAGATGAAGGCTCTTTGAAAATCCTGAAGCATTATACAAAGGAGGCAGTTACTATAATTATATCTGTTTCGTCACCATGTGGGAAAAAGAGATATAGGCAGGAGTCTCCAGGCTAGATCCGCTGAGCAGTGGGGGGAGGGGTGTGTGGGAGTGACAAGCTCAGGAAAAGCACTGCTCAGTCTGCAGGTTTCAGCCCCTCCCCTTCGCTCTTCATTCATCCCTTCGTTACCATCTCGGGGATTCGGGTGCTAACGTTAATAAAGAGCTTCCAGAAAACTCATCATTTTGATTAAAGCCGGGAACTACCTCGCCAGACAGCACTCTGGAGCCTGCCTACTGCCCGCTCTGCTAGGTTAGTGCAGCCAGCGAAGGCTATTAAATGATTACAGCCGTTGTCGGCCCAGCAGACAGCGCCCCTGGACGCACGTTCTCGGGCGCAGATGCTCTGCTTCTGGGGACGCTGGGGAGAGGCAGGACACAGAAGGCTCTGCAGATTCTGGGTTTGCAAGTGAACATCCTGGCTTTCTGCGCAGGGACCGCTGCCTCACCCCCTCCCTTGACTGCTCTCCCCACCCGAGTCAGCCACCGCAACCTTTAAGCAGCTCTGATTTCATTTGAGCCTTTGGCTTTGAGCAACTATTTCATCGTCTCCTATCTCAGTCTCTTTTCTTCCTGTGTGTGTGTGTGTGTGAGAGAGAGAGAGAGAGAGAGAGAGAGAGAGAGAGAGAGAGAGAGAATTTGGCAGATTGTGGAATTATACATGCTAAGTCTGATCAAAAGGCAAAAAGCACCCGCCACCAAACCCGCTGAAAGACCAGGTTGTAAAACATCTCTAGCTCTCTCCCCTCACCCCACATCCTGCCATCTATGGGGTGTGGACTGCTGCAACAAGCTCCGCCTCCTCTCCGTCACTCAATCCTTTATGAATCGGGCGGCATTAATCTGTGTAATTACAGCCCACAAAGCACAGGACAGCCAAGGTCTGAAACCCAAGCCCTGTTAGAGCAGACAGAGGAGAAAGCTCAGACCACCTGGGCTAGCGTTTCCCCCACGGCTTCTTAGTCCTTCAGTTGACAGTGGGAAGAATTTTCCATGGAAACAAGAAATGTAAAAATATATTTCCTGCTCTCTGCAAGTCTTTAAGCCTCCATAATCAGAATACTAGGTTTAGATTTAGCTAGTGTGAATTATGTGATGTTTAGAAAATTATGTAATATTTCTGGGCCTCTGTTTTCATGTGTAAAGGAGATAATAGCACCCACCTCATGGGTTGTGAAATGTAATTATCCTTAAAGAGCACATAAGGCAGTACCTGGTGCAAAGTACCAACTCATTGCATTTTACATGGGAGTAAGATCAGAGCAGCAGCGGATTTATTCATTTGTTTAAGGAATATTGACCAGTTACTTATGACGGGTCAGGCACTTTATTAAGCATTCTGCATGTGTATGTATTTATTTGAAAATATATATCATATACATATATATATTTAAAAGATTCCCACTTTATAGATAAGGAAACCGAAGGCTTAAATTACAAGATGATTTGCCCTGAATCACAGAGGGATTTGGTAATAAAGCTAAAAAATTATTCTCTCACTGACTCCCCAGCTCCATAATAGATTTTTATTTCTTTTCACTCTTGAAGCTTTGGGGATGGGGGAGGAGAGAGAGTTGAGCTCTGTTCACAGGCTTAGTATTCTGATCCCTAGAGTAGCTGGAAAGGGATATTGTGTGTGTGATCAGAAGGCAGGCTTGGTGATGGGGAAGCCGCTATGGTCCCGCTTCCCAGGGCCTGCCACTCCTGGCGTTTCGCCTCCTCTGGGTGGGCTGAGTGATCTGGAAGATTTTGTGGCTGCCTGGTATCTCAGGCCACAGCTGGGCTAATTTTCAGTAATCTTGGAGCGGAAGAGATAAATACAGTTGCGTATTTTTAAGCCTCAGCTCTTGCTTTGTGCCCAAAATAACTCTGCCATTTCTAGGTTAAGAGTATAAAGACTTCACATGCTAGGAACCCAGATTCAAAAATCGGAATAGCCGGTCTCAAATCCTCCTAGGTCTCCATAGTCAGCTAAAAAAATAAAATAAAATAATCACATTTCTTGTTTCTGTGACTACCCCTGAGCTCCTTTTTTAAAAAAAATAAAAAATCATTAAGAACTTCAAGATAGCTACAGCGTAATACTAAACCAAACAGGGCTTTTCTAGGTGCTGGGCAGCCTTGCTTGGACCCCAGAGCCACTGCTGGGTTCCTCCTTCAGCACCAAAACTTGATAGTGACTCTTCCCAGGGTCTCACACTGACTCTCTATCCCACCCAAAACTGTGTATGGCATAATCATTCCCCCTGACAATAATACTGCTTCTGGCTTTAGTTGAGTTTTTAAACTTTTCTTCTCCAGCCCTCCCCCTTTATTCTGCTACAATCTGTTCTTCTGAAATTTGGCAGCAATCCCAGGCTCTGTGCTGCTGTGTCACTTCTCAGCCTTGAGCAACCATTTTTAGACAAGCAGTGATGTCCCTGCATCGAGGGAGTAAAATGGAGGAGCTGTCAGAACACTGCAGCAGGAGAGCAAGAGAAACAGTCACCGGGAGGGTCCTCATCCCCACTGCCCCCCACACTCTGCACTTCACTACCACTCCATTGAAACTAAACAGTTAGAATCCTATTTACCGTGTGCCAGGTATGGTACTAAATGCCAGAATATTACATTGAATAAATGCTAACATGTTTGATTGCTGAGCATGAGCTAAGCACTGAGCTAAGCATTTTTGCATGTATTGTCTCTTTTAATCCCTATAGAAGCCTACAGTCTTTCATCTTTCACACACTAATAAACCCGAGGCACAACAATTAAGTGCTACAGCAGGAATCTGAGGCACTGTGCAATGCCGCGCTGCCTCCCTTAAGCTCACACAGGTAAAATTTAAACAAACCTGCCCTTCACTATCCATATTTTCTCAGATATAATCAAGACCAAATCCACCAGAATTACCTAAGAAAATTTCCAATTTTGAATCAGCCTAAGTGTCCATCAGAAGATGAATGGATTAAAAAACTGTGGTACATCTACACAATGGAATACTATGCTGCTGTAAAAAGGAAGGCACTCCTACCATTTGCAACAGCATGGATGGAGTTGGAGAGCATTATGCTAAGTGAAATAAGTTAGTCAGAGAAAGATAAATATCACATGCTCTCACTCATCTGTGGATCATAATGAACAACATAAACCAATGAA